>CM031625.1:47757256-47801146 GCA_018398815.1 Conus ventricosus
CTGGGGCTCGTTCGCGCTGTCAGCTAACACACACTGAGGTACGGGCCCCTACTCAATAATGCGAATTTGGTCGGCAATTCCACCACTATCATCATTCACCTTCATGCTCGAGTTAGTCGTTGAATAAAAGATTATTGTGTTTGTCAAAAATCATCAGCAGAGCCTGCTCAGCTGTGTAATTACGTTGATTTGGTCGCTGGCTTGTCGAAGGTTGCGCCGCCATCTTTGCAAACGAGACACGAAGTGCTGGCTGGTCATCCAGTCAGTGATGAGAATAAATGGGCTTTCCTCTCACGTCTGGTCATTTACATATTATTTTAAGACTACAGACATATAAGGCTTTCTACGCAAACTCTATTTGAGTCCGTTGATAGAAATAGTAACGAATGAAAATTCAAGAAAAATGCATGACGTCAGTGGACGGCCCAATAGGCACTGGAAAAGCACTTTTATTTCCGCGTCGCTGACCGACTAAGGCACTCAACGGGTTAAGAATTAAAATATGATACCAAGGATAATCATTTTGTAGAAATTAGGGGCTCAGGCATAGTGCACTTACATCGTTTGTAAATTTTCAGGGGGTTACTGAAATGTTTATTGGATGACTTTAGTTTATAAAGTAAGTTCTGTGAAAACTGTAACTGAAACATCATACACACTCACACACAGAAGCACATGAGTGGTTCACACAAACACTAGTGAGAAAGAGAAATGAATATGAAAAGAGGAGTTAATGATAAAGTTCATAAAGCATTCAAGTTTACACTAAACATTATTTATTTACTGAATCCAGATTCCTGTTCCACTGTTTTTTAAAGTGTTAGCAAGTATGAGTAACATTTATTATAAATGTGTGCACGTGCACATTCAGGATTTTAACAGTAGAAAATAGAATCTGTTCTTGCTTTGTTTTGCATATAGTTTGAGTCGTAACTTCATATTTCTGATTAATTTTTCACTCAGTGTTGAAAAGATGTTCCTTCATAAACAGAGTAGAGTGTATTTTTCTGTCACAAATGCCAGAATATCGCAGCTGCATGTGCTGTGTGTGTGTGTGGCGTGTGTGTGTGTGCGCGCGCACATCGTGTGTGTATTTGGTATTGTTTTCAGTTTGAGTAGATATCATGAAGTATTGTTGTATGGAAGTGATCTTAATTAATGGTCATGGTGATACTGGGCCTCCCTATTGCCTGCTCAAACATTGTTGCCCTTTGGTCTACAAGAAAAGAAAAAAAAAGAGGAAATCTGCAGCCCCACTGACAGTTTTTCATTTAGTTGCACAGTTATAAAGCTTTCTTTTAATTTCATATCTTTATATTTCAGTCAGTAAGGAAAACTGGAAACTGATACCATATTTGTTTTGTTTTGACTTTTATTTTCTTGGAATTATCATACTTTGTGTGTGCACACAATTACACATTTTGTGTTTGTGTCGTAGATGCCAGCCATTAGAATCTATTTAGATATGTTTTTGAACTAATTTTATAATTTTCTGCATAATTATGAAGTAGCTGTTTGCATTTTTTTCCTGATTGGGGTTTAACAGTGAAAGCACATAAAGGGAGATGACTTGGGGTGGGGTGCATTGTCTTGATTTTGGTGTACCTGTGGTTTTGAATCTGTGTGCAGTGTTCGTGTACACGGTATTTATCACATGACTGCTCTATATGTGTGTGATTGTAATCTGAGAGTTAACTTCAGCGAGGTCACAGCCCTGATTTTGTTCCATTGCAGTCGGCTGGACAATAAGCAGCATTGTCTGTCTGGCATGGGTCAGTGTAGCCCACTGACCACTGTACTGTTACTTTCTTTCTTCTTTAGGATATCGGGATGGAGGTATGACCCTCTCCTGATCCTCTGTTCCAGCAGGATTTCTAATGCGTTAGATATTGGAAGCTATTGATGTGCGCGTTGTACAGGAATTTATATTTTGACTGTGTTCACATGCTTATGAAAATATTCAACACTGGTAAACAAGCAGTAATTTGAAAACTGATGAGCACCAGCATGATTATGTCTGTGATTTCAGTCTGCCTACCCATCGAAAGGAGACCAGAAAGCCCCGGCTGAGGATGCCCCTATCCATCGTATTCGCATTACTCTCACCAGCCGCAATGTCAAAAGTCTGGAAAAAGGTAAGAGATTTCTTTTGTAGTTCCATATGATTTGTTATAACTTCTTGCCTTCCCAGCAATGATTAAAGTGATTTTAACTCTTACGATTTACATCTTCATTGGAAAAAATAAGGTCTGGCTACATTGTGAAATCCAAGATTTACCTTGCCGAACAACCCTCAGTCCAAAAATATAAATAGTTACAATGGTCAAGAGTGAAAAATGTACGGTTCTGTTATATGGGTTCTAAGTTCACTGTTCAAGGGATTTGGTGAGGCAAAAGTAATTTTTGTGTTTGAGTTACATTTTAAAATACGTTATTCTGTTGATGCATTGATCCATATTTAACCTAACCCAGCTTCCTGTGTATGGAGAGCAAAGACTTGGATAGGGTACATTTCCACAGAAATGTTAAGTCAGTTTATGACTATACCCATTTCTAGTGCTTTGCCATAGCCTGAATGTGTATTTCTGTAGTTTCAACCATCTGAATTGGGTGTGGTCCAGTGGGGGGTCAGAGAATCAACCACGTCATGTCTTACAAGTCAGTACATGAAACTTGAAAGGGTAGTTTGTGGAACACGCCTTGGATGTCTGTTGTGCTGACGTCCTCTTCCCATGATTTCCATTTGAAATGTTGAACTGCATGTGTAATTGTTTTGTAACAATTTTTTTGGTATTGCTAAATATAAAGCTGAGAAATGATAGTTTATGTTTGGGTGGCTGACATGTGTTATGATATATTAGAAAATTAATGAAACTTTCCCACATTTAATTAATTTTTGACTTTGTTTTCAGGGCGCTTGTCAGAGAAAGGAAAGGATCTGTCAAACACATTTGCTTTATCGCTTCTTCTGTTTGTTTCGCATTATATCAGTTTTGTGAAGCGTGCCTGTTTGGGGATTTTTGTTCAGCTGCAAAACATGAAATGCTTGTTTGAGTACTGGCAATTTTCTATTTATGCATTCCCCAACACTGTCTTTCTTTTCAGCTTTTCTTTTTGTCAGATTATCATAAGATTTGTATTTACAGTGTGTGCAGATTTAATCAAGGAGCAAAAGATAAACAGCTGAAAGTGAAGGGACCCGTGCGTATGCCCCACCAAGATCCTGCGCATCACAACACGCAAGACTCCCTGTGGTGAGGGCTCCAAGACCTGGACCGCTACCAGATGAGAATACACAAGAGAATCATCGATCTGCACAGCCCCTCAGAAATAGTCAACAGATTGTATCCTTTCATGCTACCTTCAGTCACAGTGGACTGTTAGTGTGTACTCCATAACCTTTTTTTTTTAATGATGTTATTGTGATATTTCACCTTTACCAGCGGTGTCCGGCCAATAGTGGCTGACAGGATTTCTCTCCCCTGTGCCACGTCATCCAAGGCCGGCTGACGGACAGACAGTACATTCTGCCATGTCATCCAAGGCCGGCTGATGGACAGACAGTAACATTACCTGTCGTGTCCATCCAAGGCTGGCTTGACGGACAGACAGTACAATCTGCCTGTCCATCCACTATCACATGAATGGGAAGATAAAAAATTCCTAAGAACACTTCCATTAAATGATCCAAGGGAAATAACTCGTAACTAGTCTTGGAGGATTTGGAGCTAGTTGTAGACCATACTTTCAGTGGCCTGTCGAGAACTCGGCTAGACCCCAGGAGCTTTGAACAAAGAAACTGCGGCACCAGCTTTCCTTTGCTAAGCTTTGCGCGCACATATATTTCCTGTGGTTAGAAAAAATGTCGGTCAGGTGAAGGAGTGGTAGCCTATTTTCTCCATCAATGAAGTGCTTGAAATCATATTTACAAAGAGATCTGGTGATGAGGGAGTGGTAGAGAGAGAGAAAACTATGAAAGAGCAGAGGAAGAGATTTGTTTTGAAGAGGCAGCCCATCCCTTCATCTTCTGAATGGTGGGTGTTGTAAAAGAATCGGAATAGAATGCAACAAAGCATTTTTTTTACTTGTCAGATATATTTTTCTACGCACAGTCGGTCTACACATATGATAGTAAATGATTCTTAAATTACTATGTCGAATAGTTGAGTGTCTTTCCTATGACGCCTAGCACAACACTGTCATGTTTGTTTTCTATCGCTACCGCAAAAATAAATTAAAAAAGTGCCAAAATATGCGCGTCGGCAGGGACAGAGCGCCATGCCGAGCGTGCGGGCATCAGGGAATCCTACAGTCCGTGCCGCTCTTGGCTGGATAGTAATTGATAACCATACTTTCAAGTGGAGAGAATTCTTCTGTAATGGTTAGTTTCCTCAGTGGACACAAAATTGTCTCCTACAGTTCACTTCATCACATAGTTTTTGAGGGAGGCTCTGCTTCTACCCAACCAGTTTTTGTTTTGCGTTGTTCTTGTTACCGTCAAAGCCCTTGTAACAATCGCTGGGGACATGCAAAATTGCTATCTTATTATCCGGCTTTCATTACATCACGACGTGCCGGTTAGTAGAGATTTTCTATAGGTTGCAATTGTTATACCCGCGTGACTTGTTTTCTCTCTCGCCACTTTCCTCTGTCTCTCTAAAACCCACCCCCTTCTTTCTCCCCCATTAATTACTTAATGCAAATGATTTCAGGGTTTTTTTCCCCTCAGAAATATGGCTGTAAATTAATGGAAACAGCACATAGGCCTATATTCAATTTGAAGAAGGGTTAGAAACCGATAAGAAAATGGCAAACAAAATGCCCAGTATTATTCCTGAAGACTTAAATAGAATGGGTTGTCAGAAGGAATTACACAGCACCAAGATTTCAAAAGGAGGGAGAGGGAAATGGTGGACTGTTCATTTACTGTTGTATGCTCATCTGTTACAGTGTTGGATCCATTGGAGTATGCACTGGTATGGAAATACAAAAAAGATAACTAAATGATTTCCAAATTAAATACTGTCCTGCTGCACATCCAGAGCAGTTTTTGTGCTTGTCATAGCTTGACGGAATAACAATGAAATAACCAAAATGTTTCTTCCGTCATTGCAACGAAAGTCATAGTCATTATAAATAAATAAGGTGTGTTATGATGTCTTAGTATATGCAATCAAATTCAAAAATTCTTTTTTTATTAGCGTACACAATTAGGCGTTTATATGACAAAGTTATTGGAATGGCAGTTATATGTTCTCGTATGTGATGTTCACAATCGTGAAGCACAGAAAATGAGATTTTGTCTGCATCTGGATGAAAAAAAAAATATCGCACAAAATATCACATTCATCTGAAAACAGCAAAAGGATAATTGTGTGCCACACTGACAGAAAAAAAATCCTGCAAATGTCGCACTCTTGACGGGAAGAGTTAAGACCGACTTTGTCCCCACAGCTGCATGAAATCCTCAAATGTTCGTCACTCTCTTGACGGAAGATTTAAGAGTAAGACCGACTGTTGCCAGAAGGGGGGGTGAAAGGGAGGTGCAGCGGCATGAAATCCCTCAATGTCGCACCTCCTTTGACGGAAGAGTTAAAGACCGATGGTTGCCCACAGCTGCATGAAATCCCGCAAATTTCGCACCTCTTTGACGGAAGATTTAAACCGACTGTTGCCCACAGCTGCATGAAATAGAAAGAAAACTCGGCTATAGAAACATGAAGAGAAAGACCTCAAAAGGATGATTTGTTTTTCATCCTCGTAACATAGCAGTCCACATGATCACGACAAAGGCACTCAAGTAATGTACGTGCAGCAGTCCTGTTTAACTTCTCAGTTTGATTCTCTTCCGATAGGTCCGCACGTGCATCTTGTCTGACGTTTATACTTTCTCTGCGAAGCCCAGGAGGTTGCCCTATGTTGGCAACGCAATCTCATATTCTTCTGCTAATATCTTCTTTCTGTTTTGCTATGATTTTCTTTCAACTTCTTGAATAATGTCAGTGTTTTGCTTTAAGCCTACAGCTCATTGCGATGTGCAGTTACAAGATAAATGGGCCTTTTAAATCAACAGCCGACACCCTTCTTGTCCCTTTCACCCCACCCTTGTCTCCCCCCCCCTCCCCCGCATCTCTTATCCAGTACAGAAGCTGAACTTGATCTGATTGTCGAGTCGACTGCCCCTGCTTTGACAATACAGCAATCGCTTTAGGGGACATTACGATTTATTGCTTACAAATTACAGAAGTGAGGTTTACCATACAACACACATACAGGTTAAGAAAATTGGTGTACTTTTAATCGACCTATGTGAACCTGGTAAGAAAATGAAACAAGCAGCTAGTCAAACACATGTCAAACATGTCATTTTATTTAGAGCAAGGCAAAGAGATATCTACGGTTCATGTGTCATCTACACTCCCTCCATAACCTAAGAATAATCAGCAGCCATAAGAAAGCAGTGTAATATCCGCAAGCAAACTAACCACCTTTTCCAGAAATGTTTTCGAACCATAAGTAATCGCTTTGCTATATCAGGCTTGAACTTTACACGGTGCTGAACACATATTAGGCTTTAGTCCTGTGACTTCGTTAATAACTGGCATGATCGATCCAGTCTCGCATGGAATCCCAAACCGTTTTGTTATAAGCACGGCATTTCATTACATCCGACTTCGTTATTAGGGGGAAGGCGGCTTCGACTGTAATTTATGCCATGTATTTCCCTTTCCTCTTTCCCTATAGTCTCTTCATCCCCCCATTGACACCTGTCCATTTTTGTTGCTCTTCCAGTCAGGTAACAAAAGAAGATGTGATTTTCTTATTTTTAACTGATGTTTCCAACCTTAACAGAAATGCATACTTCCATCAGCATTGAACCTGGTGTGGAAGTGGAAGTGACCATCCGCCGAAGCCTAAGGAGTTTCGCAGGGAATAGGCAACAGTTCCCATCCCGACATGATTGCTCGAGGGTCAATAAAGCTTCTGTGTGACCATTCAGTGTTTGGTTTTTTGATTTTGAAAAAGTGGAAGTGATTACAGATCGGAAGAATTAGTAGTAATGGAGTAAAAGTATATGAATGGCATATTGAAAAAAGAAACGCAGCAAACGAATATTTTGGTGGTTTTTATTAAAAGCAATTTTCCCTCGGATTTTGCCAGTAACATCTCTCTCGTAGCCACATGCATAGTGCATGCCAACCGAACATAGTGTGTCGATCATATAAGGAATTGATTTTGATGAGTATGGCAGCCCTGATAAGGCCCTCAGATCATTTATGCCCATAAACAACCCCTGAATTAAGAAATGTGGCCATTTCAGTCAGGGGCCCTCAAAATATGTCAAGTTTCTACTACAAACTGGACTTTAAATCAAACAGTTGAAATGAAACCATCAAAGACTTTATTGAGGTTTCTTTTTCTTTAATGGCTCATAAAAGGAGCTCAAACAATTTAGATAAATTGTGATTTGGCTGGAAAGTGAGTGTTGTATTGTTAACGCTTAACAATTCTGAACAGTTTTTAGAGACTCGCTGGTTATCAGTCATTCAATGAAATTTTTTCAGGATACTTCCATCTGCCATGTTGTAGGTACTATCAATTACCAGAGAACAGATCTATTTGCAAAGTCAGTGGACTGCAGGCAGAACAATTTTGAAAAAGTTATTGATAAGCATTCGCACAAAGAACATAGACAAACGAATCACAAGACGAAAACGTGACGCATTTTTGACCTCATAGGTACTCAGGTCTTCTTAGGCATGATAACACAACACTCAGAAACAAGAAATGAACGAGCAAACCACTTTGTCTTATCTAAATTTGGCACAAGATGGGCGTTGAATGAAAACATGGCTGTGGCAAGGAGCGATGTGTGATTCAGTAGTCAATGATGAAGATAATAATACTGAACCAATATAATAATAATCGATGATCAAATTATTGAAAAGATAAAGAGGATTACCTACCACTTTTGGTGTAATATGGCCAGTAACAGTTGTAAGAATGGGAGAAAGAGAGAAGTTATAGAGGAAGATTTTCAAACACGCATGGTTGCCGGCGGCAACAATCTCGGTTGGTGATGATTTGGTGATGATAATTGTCCGTATGATGGAAATATCAATACTAACAATGGTATTGATAATAATTAAGAAATGCAAACAACAAAATTAATGGGGTAATGCTAGCACAGAATAATGAAAAGTATTTACACAAAAATATAAAAAGAATTTAATAAAGGAAGAAAGAAAAATGATAGAGTAGTACAAACTAATCAAAAAGGTATATTAAAGATTATGTATATTTAAAGTTTGATAATAATCAAGTTTGTAACTATATAGAAATACAGTTATGCTACAGGAGGCTAGAAAAAGTGGTGAACTGAATGCCAGAAGTATTGTAAAGAAAAATGATTATATAAATAATAGTAGTAATGTAACATTTGTAACAGTTATGAAGTGTAACAACAGCTGTACTTACGAAAAAGCAAAGAGCACCACAAAATAAATGTGTGAATAACGCAGTTTTAATGCACAACACAAACCTGAGGAAGGCTATTGCCGAAAAATTTGTCTTGTTTTGTGCGTGCATTAAAACTTGCGTTTGTCTTCACACTTTGTTTTTGTGTGCTCTTCCGTTTTTTTCATCGTGTTTCCAGTAACAGCTTCAGTTTGGTATCATTTGCCTTAACAGCTAATCTGATAATAGTTATTAAAAAAAAACAAAAAACAAACAAATATACACATATAGGTATATCTAATAAATTGGTAATAATGATAGCAGTGATGAAAGGTAATGGTGGATTTTAACACTAGTTAAGATAATAATAAGAAAAGTTGGTAGTTTTGTTTGTTGCGGCCGGGCTTCTTTTTTTATGAATATGATAATGACAGTGCTGATAACGAATGCCGATGGACAGTGCACTGATGACAAACCATAATAAAAGGAATATCGGTAAAGTAGGAGTGGAATGAATAGAGGGGTCAGTGTTGTAAGCTTAACAGTGCTACTGTGGGCAGGGAGAAGGCGGGAGATAAATATTGTACTGTTAATGATAGTAATAGTAGGAGAAAAGCAATAGGATGATCAAAGAGTGAAAGGTTAACAGTAAATGTGGAGCAGGGAAGAGTGAAGGGTGGGGGGGAGCAACATAGATTTCTACATACATCACACCCTCTCACACTAATTAGCTAATTTCAACCACAGTCAAACAGAAAACAAAACATAACTTGCCAAGGGAGGCCAAACTTCTCAAATCAGACACCAAACAACCCACTTTCTTATCCACTCCCTAAAATACTAAAAAACAACACAACCCATTGTTTCTAACTTACAGATGCCCTACAGAAGGAAACAACAATACATTACTCTCTCCTCCAACTCCATAGTGCAACATCTCCCCACGATACCTCGAAGGCACAACACTCACACTCGACATGATCACAGACTCCCACGTTCCAACCCAACCTGCTCTTCAAACCAGATTTTGTCTCACTGCACAACTTCCAAACCCTCAACGCTGATGGACTGAAACCTTTTCATGACTAAATGGCCCCTGACCAACATTGCCAACGTCCCCAGCTACGCTGGTAAAAAGTGGCAAGAGTTGCAGAATTAGAGTCCTGGCCCCAAACACTTTGAATTCAATAGCCACATTTCCTGGCAAACCAGTGGTGGTGTGACGGAACCTGAAGTGGACCATCCTGTGTCTTGTCTTCAATGGGGGACTTTTGAAACACGCCCCTGTACCTTTTCATTTAAGTAGACGCCAGAGCGCAACAAAAGTACATCAATTACAGCCGGGAGCCACATCCATGCCAGATGCAAGATACCTCAACTATGTTCAAACCGATCCATCCATCAAATTCACAAGCACCTTACTTTAACTGTTTACAAAAGGAAATATGGGAACCGGCAGCACTGTAACCTGACTATGACATCACTTCGTGATTCTCCTCGCCACGTTCGGGTTACCATTTTTCATTTCTTCTTGACAGTGGCTTGCACCTTTGCCTACCAGATCGAAAAAATACTAGGAAAAGGCAGACATCCTTATCGATGAGCGTCCGTAATCCAAGGAACTGCAGAAACCATTCATTCCTTCTCTGATTACAACAGAGATATCCACATCATTCCTTCACTGATGACAACAGAAATATCGCACATCATTCCTTCAGTGATGACAACAGAGATATCACACATCATTCTTCACAGACAACAGAGATATCACGACATCATTCCTTCAACTGATGACAACAGAGAATATCACATCATTCCTTCACTGATGACAACAGAGATATCACTCATTCCTCACACTGGATGACAACAGAGATATCACATCATTTACGCATCACTGATGACAACAGAGATATCACATCAACCCTCACTGAATCACAACAGAGATATCACACACATGTCCTCACTGATCACACAGAGATATCGACATCATTCCATCACGTGATGACAACAGAGATATCACATCATTCCTTCATTGATGACAACAGAGTATAACACATCATTCCTTCCACTGATGACAACAGAGATATCACACATCATTCCTTCACTGATGACAACAGAGATATCACACATCATTCCTTCCTGATGACAACATGAGGACATCACATCCATTCCTTCATTGATGACAACAGAGATAACACATCATTCCTTTCACTGATGACAACAGAGATATCACATGGCACATCATCCCTTCACTGAACACAACAGAGATATCACACCATCATTCCTTCACTGATCACAACAGAATCTCACATCATTCCTTCACTGATTGACAACAGAGATATCACATCATCCTTCATTGATGACAACAGAGATATCACATCATACCTTCACTGATACAACAGAGATATCACACATCAATTCCTACAACTGATGACAACAGAATATCACATCATCCTTCACTGATTACAACAGAGATATCTATTTGTTTGTATATTTTATTTATTATTTTAGCCACATCATTCCTTCACTGATGACAACAGAGATATCACATCATTCCTTCACTGATGACAACAGAGATATCACATCATTATCCCATTCACTGATACACAACAAATATCACACATCATTCCTAACACCTGATGACAACAGAGAATATCACATCATTCCTTCACTGATGACAACAGAGATATCACATCATTCCTTCCATTGATGACACAGAGATATCACATCATTCCATCCTTCACTGATGACAGAGATGTCACATCATTCCTTCACATGATGACAACATAGGTATCACACATCATTCCTTCACTGGTGACAAACAGAGATATCACACATCATTCCATCAATGTGACAACAGAGATATCACACATCATTCTCAATGATTGACAAACAAGATTAACACTCAATCTCACTGACAACAGAGATATCAAGACATCATTCCTTCACTGATGACAACAGAGATATCACACCATCTTTCCTTCACTGATGACAACAGAGATACACAACATTCCTTCACAGATTACAAACAGAGATATCACACATCTTCCTCACTGATGACAACAGAGAATATCACACTCATTCCTTCACTGATGACAACGAATACAACACGTCATTCATAACTGATTACAACAAGAGAAATCACACATCATTCTCAACTGATGACAAACAGAGATATCACATCATTCCTTCACGATGACAACAGGAAGATATCACATCATTCCTACACAGATGACAACAGAGATATCACATATCATTCCATCAATTGAGACAACAGAGATATCACATCATCCTCATTGATTATACAGAGATATCACATCAATCCTTCGCTGATGACAACAGAGATTCGCAATCATTCCTTCAATGATGAACAATAGAGATATCAACACATCATTCCTTCACTGATCACAACAGAGATATCACACTCATTCCTTCACTGATACAACAGAAGAATCACAATCATTCCTTCACTTGATGACAACAGAGATATCACATCATTCATCACTGATGACAACCAGAGATAACACATCATTCCTCATTGTATGACAACAGAGATATGCACATCATTCCTTCACTGAAGACAACAGAGATATCACACATCATTACTTCACTGATTGACAACCGAGATATCACACACCTCATTCATCACTATTGACAACAGAGATATCAGACGTCATTCCTGTCACTGATTGACAAAAGAATATCCATCATTCCTTCACTGATGACAACGAGAGATATCAGACTCATCCTTCACTGATGACAACAGAGATATCACAAACATTCCTTCACGAGACATGAGATGACACATCATCCTTCACTGATGACAATCAGAGATAACTCATCATTCCTTCACAGATGACAACAGAGATATCACATCATTCCTTCAATGACAACAGAGATATCACACCTCATTCCTTCATCATGATGACAACAGAGATGTCACAGATCAAGTCCTTCACTGATCACAAACAGAGATATCACATCATTCCGATCACTGACAACAGAGAGGTCCACACATCATTCTTTCACATGATGACAACAGAGATAACACAATCAATTCCTTCACTGAAGGACAACACAGAGATAATCACGCATCATTCCTTCACTGATCACAACAGAGATATCGCATCATTCCCTTCACTGATTCGCCAACGAGTTATCACATTCATTCCTTCATTGATGACAACAGAGATATCACATCATTCCTTCATTGATGATAACAGAGAAATCACATCATCCTTCACTGATGACAACAGAGATATCACACCATCTTTCCTTCATGAATGACAATAGAGATATCACACATCATTCCTTCCACGTGACGACAACAGAGATATCAACACATCATTCCTTCACTATCACCCAACAGAGAAATCACATCATACCTTCACTGATGACAACAGAGATATCACATGCATTCCTTCACTTATGACAACAGAGAATATCAAATCATACCTTCATTGGATGACAACAGAGAAAATCACATCATATCCTTCACTTGATGTCAACAGAGATATCACACTCATCCATCACTGATGACAACAAGAGATATCACAACATCATTCCTACACTGATGACAACCAAGGGATATCAGGACTGTCCCATGACCATCACTGATGCCCACGAGAGACTATCACATTCATTCCTTCACAGATGACAACAGAGAATATCAAAACATCATTCCTTCACTGAACACAAACATAGATATAAACATCATTCTATCACTACAACAGAGATATCACACATCATTCCTTCATGATGACAACGAGAGATATCACACATCATTCCTTACACTGATCACAACATAGCTATCACATCATTCCCGTCACTGACGGACAGAGATGTCCACACATCATTCTTTCACTGATGCAACAGAAGATATCACATCATTCCTTCACTGATGGACAACAGAGATATCACCATCATTCCTTCACGTGATGACAACAGAGATTCACATCATATTCCTTCACTGATCACAACCAGAGATATCACAGCATCATTCCCTTCACTGATCACAACAGAGATATCGGCAATCATTCCATCACTGATGACAACGAAGATATTCACCATCATTCCATCAGTGATGACAACAGAGATATCACACATCATTCCTTCACTGATGACAACAGAGATATCACACATCATTCCTTCACTGATGAACAACAGAGATATCACATCATTCCCTCACTGATGACAACAGAGATATCACACATCATTCCTTCACTGTAACAACTAGATATCACACATCATTCCAGCACAGATGACAACAGATATATCACAACATTCCTCATTGACAACAGAGATATCAATCACATCATTCCTTCACTGAATACAACAGAGATAATCACATCAATCCTTCACTGATGACAACGAGAATATCACACATCATTCCTTCAATGATGACAACAGAGATAATCCGAATCCACACCATCTTTCCTTCAATGATTACATTAGAGATATCACACCCATCATTCCTACACTGATGACAACAGAAATATCAACACATCATTCCTTCACTGATCACAACAGAGAAATCAACACATATTCTTCCAATGTAACAACAGAGATATCACATATCATTCTTCACTGATGACAACAGAGATATCACAACATTCTCACTGACAACAGAGAATATCACACATCATTCCTTCACTGATCACAACAAGAGAAATCACATCATTCCTTCACTGGATTGACAACAGAGATATTCACATCATACCATCACTGAATGACTACAGAGATATCACATCATTCTCTTCAAAGATGACAACAGAGATTATCACACATCATTCCTTCAAAATGCAGACAACGAGAGATATCACACATCATTCCTTCACTGATGACAACAGAGATATCACACATCATTCTTCACTGATGACAACAGAGATATCACATCAATCCTTCACTGATGACAACAGAGATATCACATCATTCCTAACTGATGACAACAGAGATTTCACATAACATTTCCTTACATTGATGAAAACATAGATATTCACATCAATCCCTCATTGATGAAAAAGAGTATCACACACATCATCCCTTCAGCTGATGACAACAGAGATATCACACATCATTCTTCAATGATGAACCATAGAGAAATCACACATCATTCCTTCACTGGATGACAACAGAGATAACACACATCATTTTTCCTTCACTGATCACAACAGAGATATCACACATCATTCCTTCAACACTGATGGACACAGAGATATCACATCATTCGGTTCACTAGATTGACACAGAGATAATCACATCATTCCTTCATTGATGACAACTGTCACGAGTTTGTCACGAGTCCTACGACGTTCACCCACCTAGGGTGGCGGAATTACTTATTTGTTTATTGTCGATGCTGTTGGCGTGTATCCGTCCTTAGGTGGCTTGTGTGCAGTTGCACCTTGGTGTGGTTCAGCTCACTTCGGTTTGCCTTTCTCTCTCTCTCTCTCTAATCTAATTCCACCACCGCCCGTGCTATTCATCCTTGCAAGTTCACGGCGGCCGTACCTTCTCTCGAACTTTCTCTATCGGCTCCCTCGCCTGTTCTTTTTACCTGTCCCACGTTGCTTCGTATCCTTTAGTTTATTGAAGTAAGCTCACTCTGTGACGCAGCATGGCATGTGGCCGCCATTGCTGAGGAGGTTAGCTCTTCACTCGAGCGGAAGATGTCCTGGGGGCGCCTGCTCCAGTCCCTGGTGCTTTACCTTATCGTCGAGAGTACAGTCAGTACCTTCAATTCCTGCAGTCGCCCTGTAGGAGAGGGACGATCATTTCTTCTGTTTCCGCATCTCTTCGCCTCTGTCCTCTCGACTGGACAGAGGGTAGAGAGATTCTCTGTTGACCCGCCTCTCGGGGTCACCCACGGGGTAGCTGTAAGCATCAGTACGTGGTCTGTTTGTTTTGATTTGTTGTTGTTTAGCCGGCTTAGTCTTCACTTTTGCGCAATTTCTTTTTGTTTTCGAATTGTAAGAGGAATAATTTGTGAGACCTTTTTCATCTGGTTAATTCATCTTTAACCTGGCCATTCAAATTTATTTCCAAAATTCTTTCTCCTGTTTAATGTATCTGAGAAGCGGTAGTTCGGGTGGGAAGGGAGAGAACCTGGTGATTCAGGTTTGGAACTTGCTTTGTCCGCTCGTCCGCCCCTGTCACATTACGCCGGACTTTATCCCTCGGCCACCGTCTGTTTGTGTGTGCAAGAGAACGAGTTTTATGTTCACGAGCGTGCGTACTCATGATATTGTCGTTCGAAATGCGGGTTGGGAAATTTGTGTTATTTTGAAATGTTGATTATAAAATGTGACAATTATGCATTGAATTACTATTAGCAAATGTGGTGGCAGTTATTAAGCGATGGTCGCTGTGTTGATTTATTTCCTAAGGAAGGAAAACGGTTAGCGAGAGTGAGAGAAGGTTGAAATAATTCATATTTTGTTTTTTATAACCCCGTTGAATTTAATGCAGTCTTTTACTGCATCGTGTGAGAAGACTTGATTCATGAGTGTACTGTGTGCGTTTAATACACTTCCCCTCGCCCCATCATGCGAGTGGCTGATTAAGACTTGACAGCAATGTCAGACGGTTACTGACGGCAGGGTTCCAGTACCCTTTCTTCCTTCCCCTTCCTTCTTCTTTTCCCTCCTCTCCGACTCTCCTCCCAGCTACGTCCTCCCCCCACCCGTGGCTTCACACCTGGAGCACGAACGAGATGGTGCCCACGTGCTGGTCGAGGCCATGTTCTGGCAGAGACCACTGACGAGTTGGTGCCACGCGCTGGTCGAGGCCCTAAACGCCTTGGTCGGAACGTGGACTGCATAGGGGAGCCCGCCGTCTCGTCCGACTGGCCGGCGCCTGGACCCCGTCCAAGACCTCCAGTAACAGCTACGTCCCCCCCTCCCCCCCCCTCTCCCCCGGACACGCTCTTTCACTGCCCGCTTGGGAGTCGAGTGTGTCGGCTTTGGGCGACTCCCCTGCGAGAACCAACGCCGGCTTACGGAGCACCTAGTGCGACAGGGTGCTCCCTGCGTACTTGACAGGGCCAGGGATGTGGACGCACTTCCGTGGTGTGGAAGAAAGGGTCAATAACTGAAATATTTCCCTTTATAATTGTGTACATGTCATATTGTGCTGGAATCTGTAAATTGTGAGTGTGTACGTCCGTATGGTGAAATATTTATTTAAAATCGTGCATGTTGTGGTGTGGAGTGATTGATGCGAATGTGCATGTTGTGCGTTGGAGTGCTTGATCGTGATTGTGGCATGTTTGTGCGTTGGAGTGCTTTATCGTGATTTGTGCATGTTGTGTGCGTTGAGTGCTTTATTGTGATCGTGTGGCATGGTGCGTGTGTTGGAATGTTGATTTTTGCCTGTTGAAAAAATGGGTTGTTGTATCGTAATCTTTATTGTGTGGTCTCGTGCGGAGCGAGTGAGGTCAGTCCACTCCCATCACTCCCACCTAGACCGATCCTGTCCAGGGCAGACCTCCAGGGGTCTGTCCGTAGACAATTGTGGGGCTCGTGCCGGATGGTGAAGGGCTCTGCTGTCTCTCTCTCGTTTCGCAGAGTATCTGTTTAGTGTTGTCTGTTTTGTATATGTTTACGTCAGTTCGCCGTGTTTGTTCGTGGGTGGTTGGCTGGGTGACTCTAGAAGTGAAAGGAGTCTTTTTTGGTGGCCTGAGGGAACATCCCGGCGTGACTCGGGGGTCGAGGTGAGACCAGGAGGAGTCGACCGCTTCCAGACCTCCTTCCGCCGGGTACCTCAACTCAGCACGGCCGTATGTCTTGCCCTTCTTTGCCGCACAGTCTTCCATTCCTGTTTTGTAGTTATCCAAATCCTTGTTTTTTTTTTTCTCCCTCCTCTATCTAACCGGTTTGTTGAGTACAGGGGTTGCATCGGACGCCTAAGTGTTTTTTTTTTATTTTCCCTCTCTTCCTCCGATTCCGTCTGGGCTAGTTTTGTATTGTTTTTTTTCCGCCCAGCCCCAACGCACTGGTGCTTCGTGCTGTAGAGCGCGGTGTTGCCCAGAGTGGGGGCAGCCGACATAGTTTTTGTTTGTTTTTTTTTTTTTTTCGTGTGAGCCCACCCACTGTTGCTCGTGCTGTAAGCGCGGTGTTGCCAGAGTGGGAGCAGCCGGGAACTTGTCCGCACAACACGCACACACACACATACACACATATACACACTGCCCCTAAAATATTTGTTTTTTTCGTCTAGTGGAATTGTTTTTTTTCCCACTGTAAATTTGGAAGACTGTAGGATATTGTTGTCAGGCGACGTCCGGCGCTGGTGGTAATGCGACCGCGGGCGTCGAAGAAGATGGGTATTCAAAATGTTACGTAGTCCCTACTATTAGTACCAGTTACTTCTGACAACGGTAACTTCTACTATTCCAGTGCTGTACAGGTAGTCCAGTGAGTAATTTTACTATACCTCTTCGCTGGGGGGTCTCCCTGTCCGAGACCCCGACTGGCCTCCGCCGGAAGCGTCAGAGTTATAGCGAAGCAACTGTGGGCTTCTGTTGAGTCGCAGAGACCGAAACCTTCATTCCTCTCCAGGCTTCCCCGTCGTAAGGGCAATGCCCCAGAAGACTTTCCTAAGGGAAAGTCGAGACCCAAGGGACGGGTCAGAAACGATCATCCTCCCGTGTCGGGAGTGGTGAACCCCGCTCAGGATATCACCTCTGTCCTTATGTTTCGGAGCGACAGCGACGGGAGGAGAATGAGGCCCAACGTAGGGAAAGACGTAGAGAGGAGGCCGCTAGACAGGAGGCTCTGCGCAGAGATAGACTGACAGACATGAATTATGCATAGGTAAGAGGCTATGCTGCGCAGAGAAAGGCTGCCCGACAGGAGGCCCTTCGTAAGGAAGAGCTGCTAGACAGGAGGCTCAGCGAAGGGAGGAAGTGCTGCTCAAGCGTAGGGATGGAGGCTGCTCAGCGTTAGAGAGGAGGCTGCTAGACAGGAGCTCCAGCGTAGGAGGAGGCTGCCAGACAGGAGGATCGGCTTAGGGAGAGGCTGCCTAGAACAGAGGCATCGGACGTAGGGAAGAAGAAGACAGGCAGGAAGCCCTCCGTAGGGAAGAACTAGACAGGATGGAGGGCTCTGCGTAGGGAGGAGATGGAAACAACATCTTTCGCGGCCTCCCCGCTTCTGTAAACCAGGGGTTTAATCACTCAGGCAGGTGATAGAGTTTAGAGGCCCAAAGTTAAGCTCCAGATTCAGACCTAAGTGAAGGACATTGACATGTTCTTTAGACAATTTTGACAATGTGCTTGGTTCATACCAATTGTCTGAGGAACAAAAGGCTATGCACCTTTTTCTGGATTATCGTGCTGCAAGGGAGTGTGACTCACTCTAAATGACGGGCGCCGTCTTATGCAGACATGCAGTTGGGTCTGCGTAAGCGTTTTCCATCCACCTTACCCAGAGACGTACAGGAGGAAGTTTAGGTCCATGAAGAAGAATAATTGACGAGACCTTCGTGCAGTTTTGGTGAATAGGCTGCGCAAACGCTAGGGTTACTTGCGTCAGTTAGCTAAGTGGAGCTGGAGGATCTGATCCTGCATTGAACAGCTCACCAACACTGTGGTCCCCCAGAGTTGAGGTTCCTGATAGGCGAGACAGCACCTCAGGATTTCGCGGCCTGCGATTCACACGCTGAGGTGTTTGCGAAGCTCGCAGGGCTTATGGGCATCGCCCAGATACCGGAGAGGAAGCCCTCCACAGAGATTTGGTAGTAATAAGGTGCCGGACAACTGCTAGTGGGGGGGAACAACGGCAGGCAGTTCATCGGGATTTCAGCGCCCCGACTGTGTTTATCTTTGTGGTTCGTCCTGGCCACATCAGAAAGATGCCACTAGACTGCTGTAGTCATGGGGCTAGTCCCCTTTCCATCATCCTCGTGCCTACGGCTAACGTGGGTTCCATCCCAGCTTCCAGGCTTCGTGATCAGAGTGCCATGTGTTTCTCTCTGTATGTTTGGTTCTCCCTAGTCGACACCATCAGGGATTCGGGAGCATCAACGATCTTTGTGGATAAGAATTTGGTTTTCCCCCTGAGCCCGGCGGGGCGCTAGTTAATGATTGTGCGGGTTGGAGCTGGTTTTACTTCCACCCCCTTCTGTACTTTATTCTATCTCCACTCCCCTAACCTTCTGTGGCGAAGTATGGGCCATCGCGGTGGAGCGACATTATTATTCCCTTCTCATAGGAATACTGTCACCTATGGCGGACGACGACAGTCAAGTCCGTGTCTACGATCTGCCCGTACAAGGCGTGTGTGGGAGTCACCACACGCCCAAAGCTAAGAAGCAGGAGCAGGAATTGCGTCCCGTTCTCCCACCGATCTCTGTCTGGATGCATGGGCCATCATGCTAGCAATTATCCGGTCTTCAGGCCAATGGACTTGGAATGCCAACGCCTGCACAACTGTGGGACGTCCCGCTCAGTCCTGCCCAACACGCCAAGGTGAGCTCAAGCTCCACAAGGGATCCTCTTTAGGGTTGTCACTCTGGCAGATCGTGTGGCCTAACAGCTTGTTGTTCCCAAACTGAGAGAGTCTGTTCTCGCGGCAGGCCACGATTCCCCCATGGCAGGTCATATGGGCTCCAATCGGACTCTCGAGCGAGTCCTGACTGGACTTCTTTTGGCCATGATGAACTCGCAGGTTTTAGGCCGTACGCCGCAGTTGCGATGTCTGCAACGGACAACGCCTAAGGGTCTGCTTTGAAGCGTGTTTCCCCTAGGTGTCCGTGCCACGCGGTTGGGAAGCCATCAGCAAGGTTGGGGTTGACCTGGTGGGACCCATTAATCCTCCATCCGATCCGCGGTCACCCTACACTCGTAGTGGTAGAATCTGCGAGTCGATACCAGAAGGCTGTCCCCGCTTAGGTACTATCGATGCCCCTACTGTTGCTTGAATCTCTCAGGCAGATTTTGGACGCGCACTGCGTGCCCAAGAAGAAGTACAGCCGGAAGTTTGTACTGGAGAAGCGAATCATCATCCTCGTCCCAGTGCTTGGATGGAGACCGTATCCGGCCATTCAGATCCGTCGACTCATGAGTTAGGCAGTGGAGCTGCAGAGTCATGCGTTCACCTTTCCGTCATATCAATGTTCCTGTAATACGGATCTGACTATCTTAGGCCGAGCTCCGTAGTTAGCATAATTGGAAAATCGTCAGAGGACAACCTCCCCTCAGACCAGGGTTATATCCCCTTTTGGTCTCTGTTATCAGGTGTAGTTACCTAGTTGTCACTTCAGTGAGGTTAACGGTAGTGAAACACCAATGGGGGGGCGGGATGGGGGTACTCATGGTTTGGAAAGGTTTGCTTAGTTGTTTGATAAATGTAGTATTTTGTATTTCCCCGTGTGATTCTATCGTGAGTGGTTTGTATTGATTCATCGTACTCTTGTCGAATCAACAGAGAGTTGGGTGTCGGTCCCATTGTTTGTGAATGTTGCAACATGCGACAATGTCAAAGGAGGCACTGCATCTCAGAGACACAGATGTCTTTTTAGAAGGGGGTTGTCACGAGTTTGTCACGAGGCCAACGACGTTCGAACGACCAACCAGGGTGGCGGAATTACTTATTTGTTTATTGTCGTTGCTGTGTCTGTATCCGTCCCTAGGTGGCTTGTGGTGCAGTTGCACCTTGGAGTGGGTTTCAGCTCAACTTCGGTTTGCTTTCTCTCTCTCTCTTTCTCTCAATTCCACCGCCCGTGCTATTCATTCTGCAAGTTCACGGGGTGGCCGGTACCTTTCTCTCGAACTTTCTGTCTATCGGCTCTCCCCGTGTCTTTTTACCTTCGCACGGCTTCGTTCCTTTTAGTTTGAGTATGCCTCACTCTGTACGCAGCATGGCAGATGGTATGGCCGCCATGCTGTAGGGAGTTACTCTTCACTTCGAGCGGAAGATGTCTCTGGTGGGGGGGGGCGCCAGCTTCCAGTACTGGCTCCTTTACCTATCATCGTCGAGAGTACAGTCCAGTACTTTTTCAATTCTGCAGTCGGCCTGTAGGAGAAGGGACATCATTTTCTTCTGTTTCCTGCATCTTCGCCTCTGTCCTCTCGACTGGGACAGAGGGTAGAGAGAGTCCTTTGACCCGCCTCTTCGGGGTCACCCACGGTAGCTGGTAAGCATGGAGTTCTGTGGTCTGTTGTTTTGATTTGGTTTGTTGTTTAGCCGGTCCTTAGTCTTCAACTTTTGCGCAATTTTCTTTGTTTTCGAAATTGTAAGAGGAATATTGTGTGAGACCTTTATTTTTTCTCTCTGGTTAATTCAATCTTTAACCTGGCCATGTCTAAATTATTTCCAAAATTCTTTCTCCTGTTTATGTATCTGGTGATGCGGTAGTCGGTGGGGAAGGGAAGAGAACCTGGTGATTCAGGGTTGGAAACTTCTTGGTCTCGCTCGTCCTGTCGCCCCTGTCACATTCGCCGGACTTTTATCCTTCGGCACCGTCTGTTTGTGTGTGGCAAGGAGAACGAGTTTTAAATGTTCACGGCGTGCGTACGCATGATTTGTCGTTCGATGCGTGGGTTGGAGATTTGTGTTATTTTGAAATGTGTTTATAAAATGGTGACAATTATGCCTTGAATTACATCTGCAATTGGTGGCAGTTTATAAGCGCATGGTCGCTTGTGTTTTTGATTTATTTCCTAAGAAGGAAAACGTTTAAGAGTGAGTGAGAGAAGGGTGAAGATAATTCATATTTGTATTATAACCTGTTGAATTTAATGCAGTCTTTTACTGCATCGTTTGTGAGAAGACTTGATTCAAGAGTGTACTGTGTGCGTTTATACACTCCCCACGCCCATCATGCGGAGTGGCTGATAAGATTGACAGCAATGGTCAGACGTACTGACGGCAGGGTTCCATACCCATCTACCTTCCTCCTTCCTTTCATCTTTTCCTCCTCTCCGACTCTCCTCCCATCTACGTCCTCCCCCATCCCGGGGTGCCTCACCTGGAGCACGAACTGGATGGTGCCCACGTGCTGGTCGAGCACGTTCTGGCCTGAGACGCACGGAACGAGATGGGTGCCACGCCGCCTGGTCGAGGGCCAAGCCTTGGTCGGGACCGTGGACTTCTAAGGGGAGGCCGCCGACTCGACGTGGCCGGCCTGGGACCCCCGTTCCAGGACCTCCATAATCAGGGCTACTTCCCCCCCCCCCATCCCCCCCCGTCTCCCCGGGACACACGCTCATTTCACTGCCCGCTTGGAGTCGAGGGTGTCGGCTTTGGGCGACCCTGCGAGAACCAACCCGGCTCGGAGCACCAGTGCGACAGGCGCTCCCCTGCGGACTTGACAGGGGCATGGATGTGGAACGCAATCACTCCGTGGTGTGAAGAAGGGACAATACTGGAAATATTTCTTTATAATAGTGTACATGTCATATGTGCTGAATGCTGTAATTGTGATTGTGTACGTTCGTATGGTGTAATATTTATTTATAATCGGTGCATGTTTGGGTGTGGGAGTGTCTTGATTGCGAATGTGCATGTTGTGTGGCGTTGGAGTGCTTGATCGTGATTGGTATTTGTGTGCGTTGGAGTGCTTGATCGTGATTTGTGCATGTTTGTGTGCGTTGGATGCTTTATTGTGATCGTGCATGGTGCGTGTGTTGGAATGTTTATTTTGCTGGTGTGAATAAATGGGGTTTGTATCGTAATCTTTATTGAGTGGTCTCTTGCCGGAGCGTGTGAGGTCATCACTCCCTTCCAGTCCCACTGACCGATCCTTCAGGGCAGACCTCCAGGGGTCGGTCGTGACAACAACAAGATATCACATCATTCCTTCACTGATACAACAGAGATACACACCATCATTCCCTTCACACTGATACAACAGAGGATATCACACATCATTCCTTTCACTGAAGACGAACAGAGATATCAGACGTCATTCCTTCACTGATTGAAAACAAGATATCACACATTCTTCACATGAGACAACAGAGATATCACATCATTCCTTCCTGATGACAACAGATAACACATCATTCTTCACTGATGACAACAGAGATATCAGACATCATTCCTTCACTGATGACAACAGAGATATCACATCATTCCTTCACTGATTACAAGAGATTTTCACTCATTCCTTCACTGATGAAACAGAGATATCTCTGAAGGCCACTCGGGATCACAACAGAGATATCACATCATTCCTTCACTGACAACAGAGATAACACACATCATTCCTTCAATGATGACAACAGAGAGTTCACACATCATTCCTTCACTGATCACAACAGAGATATCCATCATTCCGTCACTGACAAACAAAGCTGTCACACATCTTATCTTTCACTGATGACATCAGAGATATCACTTCATTTCCTTCACTGATGACAACAGAGATATCAACATCATTCTCTCACTGATGACAACAGAGAATAACATCATTCCTTCACTGAAGACAACAGAGATATCCACATCATTCTTCACTGATCACAACAGAGATATCGCATCCCATTTTCCTCACTGATGACAACAGAGATATCACATCATTCTCACTGATGACAACAGAGATATCACACATCAATTCCTTCAATGCTGACACAGAGATATCACACATCATTCCTTCACTGATGACAACAGAGATATCACATCATCTTCACTGATGACAACAGAGATATCACACATCATCCCTTCACTGAAGACACAGAGTATCACATCATTCCTTCACTGATGGCAACAAGAGATATCACACTCATTCCTTCACTGAGACAACAGAGATATCACAACATTCCTTCACTGATGACAACAGAGATATCACATATCCATTCCTTCCACTGATTGACAACAGAGATATCACTCATTCCTTCACTGACAACAGGAGAATCACATCATGATCTTCCATCACACTGATCACAACAGAGATATCACACAACACAATGATCATTCCCTTCACTGATCACAACAGAGATATCACATCATTCCTTCACTTGATGACAAAAACAAAAAATATCACCATCCATTCCTTCACTGATGACAACAGAGAAATCACATCATTCCTTCACTGATTACAACAGAGATATCACACATTCCTTCACTGATATAACAGAGATATCACAACTTCCTTCACTGATGACAGGAAGATGTCACATCATTCCTTCACTGATGTACAACAGAGATATCACACTCAATCCTTCACTGGTGACAACAGAGATATCACAAATCATTCATGTCAATGATGACAACAGGACGATATAACACATCAATTCCTCACATTATTACAACAGAGATATCACACATCAATCCTTCACTTGATCACGTGGACAGAGATATCACAACATCATTCCTTCAATGATGACGACAGAGATATCACATCATTCCTTCACTGATGACAACAGAGATATCACATCCTTCTTCACTGGTGACAACAGGATATCACACAATCATTCCTTCACTGATCACAACAGAGATATCACAGAGTACGATTCCCTTCACTGTTAACAACATAAGATATCACACATCATTCACTTCACTGGATGACAACAGAGAATATTACACTCATTCCTCACTGATGACAACAGAGATATCACACATCATTCATTCACTGAGACAACAGAGATATCACATCATCCTTGTCACTGTTATGACAACGGAGAATATCGCACATCATTCCTTCACTGAATGCAACAGGAGATATCCACAATAATCCATTCCTTCACTGAAGACAACAGAGATATCACATCATTCCTACACTGGTGACAACAGAATATATCCCGCATCATTTCCTTAACTATGGACAACAGAGATATCACATCATTCCTTTCAACTGATGACAAACATAGATATCACACATCATGTCCTTCACTGATGACACAAGATATCACACCATTCCTTCACTGAGACAACAGAGGAGATATCACACATCATTCCTTCACTGTGCCAACAGAAGATATCACACATCATTCCTTCACTGATGACAACAGAACATTACATCCATTCCTACACTAATGACCAACAGAGATATCACATCATTCTTCCTGATGACAACAGAGATTTCAGATCATTCCTTCACTGATGAGCAACAAGATATCACACATCATTCGTCCACTGACAACAGAAGAATGTCACACATCATTCTTTCATGATGACAACATAGATATCACATCATTCATTCACTGATGACAACAGAGGATATCACACATCATTCTTCACTGATGACAACAGAGATTCATACCTCATTCTTTCACTGATGAAAACAGACATATCACACATCATTCCTTCACTGATGACAACAGAGTATGGTCACAACATCTTCCTTCACTGATCACAATCAGAGATATCGCATCATTCCTTCACTGATGACAATAACAGAGATATCACACATCATTCCTTCACTTATGACAACTAGAGAAATCACATCATTCCTTCACTGATGAACAACAGAGATAACACACAGGTCATTCCTTCGACTGATGACGAACAGAATATCACATCATTCTTTCACTGATACAACAGAGATATCACACATCATTCCTTCGCTGATGACAACAGAGATATCACATCATTCCTTCACTGATGACAACAGAGATTTCAGACGTCATTCCTTCACTGATGACAACAGAGATATCACATCATTTCCTTCACTGATGACAACAGAGATATCACATCATTCCTTCCCTGATGACAACAGAGATATCACACATCATTCCTTCACTTATGACAACAGAGATATCAGACATCATTCGTCCACTGTATGACAACAGAGAATATCAGACGTCATTCCTCACTGATGACGAAAATAGATATCCACACGTCATTTCCTTCACTGATGACAACAGTAGATATCACACATCATTCCATCACGTGATCACAACAGAGATATCAGACGTCCAGTCCTTCACTGTATGGCAACAGAGATAACCACATCATTCCTTTCAACTGGTGACAACAGACATATCACATCATGCCTTCAACTGATGACAACAGAGATATGAGACTCATTCTTTTCACTGATGAAAGAAAGACGACAGGAATATTGTGTAACTGCAGAACACTATTACCTAATGAATGACGACATAATATGGAAACTGGTGGACACCATCACCTGATGATGACGACAGTGCAATGGAAACTGTGACACCATTACCAGAATGATGACAGTGATATGGAAACTGGTGGTCACCATCTACCTGAATGATGACAGTGATATGGAAACTGTGGACACCATTACCTGAATGATGACAGTGATATGGAAAACTGGTGGTCACCATTACCTGAATAATGACGACAGTGATTTGGAAACAGGTGGACACCATCACCTGAATGGATGACGACAGTGCTAATGGAAACTGGTGACACCATTACCTGAAATGATGACAGTGACATGGAAACTGGTGGACACCATTACCTGAATGATGACAGTGATGATGAAACTGGTGGACACCATCACCTGAATGATGACGACAGTGAAATGGAAACTGTGGACAACCATTCCCCGTGAATGACGACAGTGATATGGAAACTGGTAGGACACCATTACCTGAATGATGCAGTGATATGGAAACTGATGGACACCATTACCTGAAGATGATGACTGTGATTGGAAACAGGTGGGGAAAAAAAAAAAAAAAAAAACACCATCACCTGAATGATTCAGGATAATGGAAAACGGAGTACACCATCATTGAGCCTGAATGATTACAGTGATATGGAAACTGGTAGAACACCATCCACCTGATGATGACGACATTGATATGGAAACTGTGAACACTCATTACCGAATGATGACGACAGTGAAATGAAACTGTGGAACACCATCACCTGAATGATGACAGTGACATGAAACTGATGGACACCATCACCTGAATGAAGACGACATGATATGGAAACTGATGGACACCATCACCTGAATGATGACGACGAGTGATATGGAAACAGTGGACACCATTACCTTTAATGATGACGACCAGTGATATGGAAACTGGTGACTCCCTCACCTGAATGATTACAGCGATATGGAAACTGTGGACACCATTACCTGAATGGATGACAGTGATATGGAAACTGGTCTGGACACCATTAACCTGAATGATGACAGTGTGAAATGGAAACTGGTGGACACCACACCTGAATGATGACTACAGTGAATGGAACTGGTGACACCCATCACCAGAATGATGACGACAGTGATATGGAAACTGGTGGACACCATTACCTGAATGAAGATGAACAGTAATATGGAAACTGGTGGACACCATTACCTGAATGATACAGTTATATGGAAACTGTGGACACCATCACCTGATGATGACAGTGATAATGGAAACTGAGGAACAACCATTACCGAATGATTGAACAGTGATATGGGAAACTGATGGACAAACCATCACTGAATGATGACAGTGAAAGGAAATGGTGGACACCATTACCTGAATGATGATGACAGTGATATTGGAAACTGGTGGACACCAATCACCTGAATGATGACAGTGAAAATGTAAACGTGGTGAACACCATTCCTGAATGATGCAGTGATATGGAAACTGGTGGAGCACCATCACCTTAATTATGACAGTGATATCGAAAACTGGTGGACACCATCACCTGAATGATGACGACAGTATATGGAAACTGATGGACACCATCACAGAATGATGATGACAGTGATATGGAAACTGGTGGACACATTACTGAATGATGACAGTGATATTGAACTGGTGATACCATTACCTGAATGATGACAGTGATCGGAAACTGTGGGACACTGAACCATTACCTGAAAGATGATACATGATATGGAAACTGGTGGACACCATTACCTGACTATGACAGTGATATGTAAACAGATGGACAGACCATACCTGAAGATGACAGTGATAAGGAAACTGTGGACACCATCACCTGAATGATGACAGTGATATTGTGCAACTGGTGGACACCATTACCTGAATTATGACATGATAGGAAACTGGTGACACCATCACCTAATGATGACAGTTGGATATCGAAACTGTGGACACCATCACCAGAATTATGACGACAGTGATATGGAAACCTGATGGACACCATCACCTGAATGATGATGAGCAGAGATATGAAACAGTGGACACCATTACCTGAATGATGACAGTGATATGGAAACTGGTGGATAACCATTACCTGAATGATGACAGTGATATGGAAACTGGTGGACACCATTACCTGAAAGATGATGACAGTGATATGGGAAACTGTGGACAACCATTACCTGAATGATGACAGTGATATGGAAACTGTGACACCATTACCTGAATGATGACAGTGATAATGGAAACTGATGAACACCATTACCTTGAATGATGACGACATTGATATGGAAACTAGTGACAACCCATTACCTGAATGATGACGAACATTGATATGGAAGCTGGTGTACACCATCACCTGAATATGAACGACAATTGATATGAAAAACTGGTGGACAGCCATTACCTGAATGATGACAGTGATTATGGAAACTGGTGGTCACCATCACCTGAATGATGACAGTAATATGGAAACTGGTGGTCACCATACCCTGAATGATGACAGAGAGATATGGAAACTGGTGGACACCATTACCTGACTGATGAAAGTGATATGGAAACTGGTGGACACCAATTACCGAATGATCGACATTGAAATGGAAACTGGCGTCACCATTACTGAATGATGACATTGATATGGAAAACTGGTGGACACCATCTACCTGAATGAATGACATAATATGAAACTGGTGGACACCATCAACCTGAATGAATGCAGTGTATATGGAAAGTGTGGACACCATTCCTGAATGATGAAACAGTGATATGGAAACTGTGGACACCATCATCACACCTGAATGATGACGACAGTGATATGGAAACTGGTGGAGGACACCATACCTAATGATGACAGTGATAAGGAAACTGTGGACACCAATACCTGATGATGACGACAGTGATAGGAAACTGGTGGACACCATTACCTGAATGATGATGACAGTGATATGGAAACTGTGGACACCATTTACCTGAATATTGCAGTGATATGGAAACTGGTGACACCATTACCTGGAATGATGACAGTGATATGATAACTGGTGGACACCATACCTGAATGATGACAGTGATATGGAAACTGATGACACCATTCTTGAATGATGACAATGATATGGAAACTGGTGACCACCATCACCTGAATGATACGACAGTGATATGGAAAACGGTGGCACCATACCTGAATGATGATGACTGTGATATGGAAACTGGTGGACACCATTACCTGAATGATGACAGTGAAATGGAAACTGATGGACACCATTACTTGAATGATGAAAGTGATTTGGAAACCTGATGGACACCATCAACTGAATGATAGACAGTAATATGGAAACTGGTGGACACCATTACCTGAAAGATGAACAGTGATATGGAACTGTGGACAACCATTACCTGAATGATGACAGTGATATGGAAACTGTGGACCACACCATCACCTGAATGATGACAGTAATATGTAAACTGGTGACACCATCACCTGAATGATGACTTGATATGGAAACTGGTGGACACCATTACCTGAATGATGATGATCAGTGATTATGAAACAGGTGGCAACCTTTCGAGTGTCATGTAACTCACAAGCAAGGCCAAACGAATAGATCAACACTATCCAATCATGTAGCATTTGAAGAGCCACAATGAAAAATGAAATATGTGAGATGATTCGGGGGTGGGGGTGAGGGGTTGCGGGTGGGGGGGGGGGTGGGGGGGGGGGGCTTAAAATAAAATCTTACGGACATAGATTTTAATCACACAATGTCATACCGAAAAGTTTCCCTTCTTAGGACTAGTGCCCTTTGTTTAGGCGGTTCGGTAAACCTTGATTGTGGTGTTTCCAATCAGTAGGGTGAGGGGAGGGGGAGTGGGGGCAAGCGGGAACGGTAAACTTGTTTGTGGTTTCGTTCATCATAGGGTGAGGGGAGGTGGGGGGGGTGGGGGGCAAGCGAGGACGGGAAACGTGGCTGAAGGTTGACACAGTGTAAAGAGCAGTCCCACAACTCGTTGGTTTCAGAAGACTTGACCCTAGTACATGTAGGGAAAAAATCCCTGCGAGCGTTCACATCCAGGTGAAGCTACTTTTCCTGTGATTGTAAAGGCTTTCATATTCTGTGATTGTAAAGGCATTCATTTCCTGTGGATTTTGTAAAGGATTCATTTTCCCTGTGATTCTAAAGGCTTTCAATTTTCCTGTATTCTAAGCTTTTCATTTTTCCTGTGATTTCTAAAGACTTTCATTTTCTTTCCATTTTCCTGTATTGTAAAGGCTATCATTTTCCTGTATTCTAAAGCTTCATTTTCTGTGATTCTAAAGGCTTTCATTTTCGCTGTTATTTCTAAAGGCTTCAATTTCCTGTGATTCTAAAGGCTTTCATTTCTGTGATTCGTAAAGCTTTCATATTCCTGAGATTCTAAAGACTTTTCATTTCCTGTGATTCTAAAGACTTCATTTTCCTGTGATTCTAAAGGCTTTCATTTTCCTGTGATTCTAAGGCTTTCATTTCCTGTGATTCTAAAGACTTTCATTTTTCCCCTGTGTTTGTAAAGGCTTTTCATTTTCCTGTGATTCCAAAGGCTTTCATTTTCCTGTGATTCCTAGAAGACTTTCTTTTTCCTGTCTAGTAATAAAAATAGGGCTGGGTCTCCAGTTCCCCCACGTCATTTGGCCTCGGCAGGCGGTGAGGCAAGCGAGGGGGTAAGGCGAGAGACTCAAATCGTCGGCATGTCGCTTTCCTCGTTCTCCCCTTGGACATTCGGCGACGGCCAGTAGTTTCCCTTGGTCACACACATAAGCCCTTGTTCATGCTAATGGCGCGATGAAAGCTTCTATAGATCGGCGATGTCCTGGAAGCTTGAAGAGGTTGGGGTCTCTGAAGATGAAAGAGCGTGTCGTAGCGTGCGATTGTACTGTACTTGCAGGAGGGAGAGCATGGGAGGGCGTGGCCATGGAGAAGCTGACGTACGACCGATACCTTATCAGACCCGGACACGGTGTGGCCATGAACTGGCGGGAAAAGTACATTGACCAGTGGCAAGCCAACATCCAGGCTTATTACGTCAGCGTTTTGCTGGGGGAGACGTGGGAACGGGGCCGACTGTTGACACCAACTCGCCGCTGATGGTTCTGGGAACGCAGACTTTCACTATATTTCACAAGGATCGCCAGCGAAACAGGGCGATAATGAAATTATACTAACAATTACTGTTTATTATTTATTGCGAGGACACTGAGGATCAATGCAATTCTACAACCGTCCATTCTGACATATATAGTATAGGCCAGCGGATACTTCAAACATTTTCAAGAAATTCAGATTACTCTCTTCTCCTCTCCCTGTCTCCTCTGTCTCTGTCTCTGTCTCTCTCATCTGACTCTTGTCTCTGTCTCTCGTCTGTCTCTCTCTGTCTCTCTTCTCTCTCTCTCTCTCTTCTCTCTCTCTCTCTCTGGGAGCTCTCACTCTTCTCTCTCCCTCTCATCTCTCTGTGTTGTGTCTGTGGACTTAAAGACAAAGCAAACGAAACCAAAACAAAACGAAGGCACCAGCCTCATGAAAAGAGTGCGCCATGGGAGAAAGACAAGCAGCAGAGGGCAGTTCCAGTCTCAATGGAGAAGAGGAGGCTGCAGGAAGCATAAACAAGGGATAGAGAGAAGAAGAAACGCCAAGAGGAAGACGAAAGAACAACAAAGGAAGAAAGAAAGAAAGAAGACCAAGCTATTTTTACAAATAAAGAGAACAGCATCCACACTAACACACATAAAAAAAGTACTGTCGTCCAGCAGTGGTACAGGAACCTTGTCGAAAGGCTGAAACGATGGAATAAGGGAAAACGTGAAATGGCGAAAAATTTCGATTGAGATAAGGGAACGCATATGCGAGGGAGAGGGAGAAATTAGAGTGTGGGAAGGAAGAAAAAAAATTCCCCCACAGGTCCCATAACCCCCCCCCCCCCCCCCCCCCCCCCCCAGGCCCTCCCCTCCCCTCCACACCCCCTCCCTCCTCCCGTCGGATTCTTCTTCAACCCGCGTTCAGCTGAACCCTCGGCATCTCCTTTTGTTACCATCACCGCCCCCCCCCCCGCCCCCTCCCCCGCCCCCCTCCCCCTGTGTTGTTCTGTTACACCTTCGCCCCTCTCCCTCCTCCCTCCCTCCTCCCTCACTCTCTCTCTCTCTCTACTCTCTCTCGTCTCTTCTCACCCGCCCTCGTTCCCATGTTGAGCAAATATCAAATTCTCCAGTCGCTGAAAGTTCCCAAAGTTCTCAATGGACGTGATAGCGGAGACTGGGTGCGCGCCGTTGAACACTTGGCAGCGGTGTGAAGTGAGGCTTCTCCCTCACCACTCGAGAAGTTCAGCGTGTGTTTTTGGAACCCTTCTTGGCATCTTGAGGTCGTTCTCAAACCACCTGTAATCGTTGTTGCCACTGTGGACCCCTCCCCCCCCCCAGCCCCCCCCCCCCCCACCGCCTTCCAGCCCGTCTCCCTTTCACCACAGTTTTTTCCCACCTTTCATCCATTCATCCACGTTTTCGTTCTCTCCCTCCCTCTCTCTTCACTTGCTGATTTGGATTGTGTTGCATACTGCTGTCATGATTCTCTCTCTCTCTCCTCTCATCTCTCTCTCCTCTTCATTGTCTCCGTTCTCTCTCTCTCTCTCTCTCTCTCTCTCCTCTCTCTCTCTCTCTTTGGTGTCCGCGCTCCCAACCCTCCCTCTCTCCCACACTCTCCTTCCTCTAGTTATATTGTGGCATTATCTTATTCTAAATTGGCCATTATTCATTGTTGTTTATGAGTTTATATGCAGTTCGATAGCAACGATTTCTACCATGTATTTATTGTTGAGGGCTGGATGAAAAAAAGCCCACTGACTGGTGCTTATTCTTTACCTCATTAAACAACATTTCGTTCTCTCTCTCTCTCCTCTCGTCTCTCTCTCTCTCTCTCTCTTCATCTCTCTCTCTCTCCCCCCCCCCCACCCGCCCCCCTTCCCCCCACACTCCTCTCTCTCCTCTCTCTCTCGTCTCTCGTCTCGTCTTCTCTCTCTTCTCTCTCTCTCCCGCGCGCGCGCGCTTGACCTGAATCAGCTTCGCAGTCATGATATAAAGACTTATTCAGAGACACAAGAGACAAGGAGGCAAAGCACAGCCGTACCAAGGAGGAGAAGGAGCAGAAGACGGGAGACAGGGAAGGTGGAGGGGAGGGAGGTAGCTGGATAAGGGAGAAAAAAGACCGTCTGGACTATCACGTTTCACAAACCAGCGTCCTGTAGATTCCTCCGCCCTGCCCACGCTCCCCCTCCCACCCTCACCCCCCCCTCCCCACCCCCCCCACACCACCCCAACCCACCCCCGCGGCCCTGCACACCCCCCCCCCCCCCCACATCCCGCGCCTGCATACTCATTGAGAAAGGGAAGTGTGTGTAAGGAATTGGAACAGCGAGGTGTAATGTGAGGGGAAAAAAGAAAAAAGAAGACGACGACGAAAACGAAGAAGAAGGAGAAGAGGAGGAAGAGAAGAAGAAGAAGAAGAAGAAGAAGAAGAAGAAGAAGAAGAAGAAGAAGTAGAAGAAAGATAGAGAGAGAGAGAGAGAGAGAGAGAAGAGAGAGAGAAGAGAGAGAGAGAGAGAGAGAGAGAGAGGGGAGGGAGGACAGTGAAGTCAAAACTGACAAGAAGAAATACGTTCCCCATGATGTATGCTTTGGTTTAACTTCAACGTCTGTTCTTGCACTCCAGTGTTTATTCTCCTTAATGTGGAATGGCTTCACAGAAAATAAGGCTTGTCCAGGAAAAGAATACGCTCAATATTCGTTAACAAACACAGAACATGTGGTGGTTTGGGGGTGAGGATGGAGTGGGGTGGTGTGTTATGGAACAGTGAAGAAAGGCGGAGAGAGAGAGAGAGAGAGAAGAGAGAGAGAGAGAGAAAAGAGAGAGAAGAGAGATGAGAGAGAGAAAGAGAGAGAGAGAGGCAGACAGAAGAGACAAACAGACATTGTTTTTCCAAAAGTAACACATTTCTAAAGCATGCATTTTTTCATTCGGCCCTTTGAGCCTGGAAAGGGAAAAGGAGCGGATATGGGGTTGCCGGAAGAGAAACAGAGAACAGTGAGAGAGGAGGGAGAGGAGGAAGAGTGGTGATACGCAGACTCCAGTCAGCGTGGGATGGTTGCTTTCCATCCGCTTGCAGCTGAACAGCTGACGTCAGCATCGGCACAGACTGAGGCAAGGCTCATTGGCGGGAACAGCCTTCACAGAGCCATCCTTAAGAACTGATTCTCATGGAACCGCCCGCAAATCGAGTCCCATTCTTGAAGACTGAGAACCATGGAACAGCCACAGAGCCAATCCCTGAAGGACACAGACCCATGGAACAGCCCACAGAACCATCCCTGAAGGACTCATGAACACCCAAAGAGCTCACTCCCTGGAAGGAACTCCGACCCATGGAACAGCCCACAGAACCATCCCGAATGACCTGATACCCATGGAACAGCCGACCGAACCATCCTAAAGGACTCCAGACTCATTGGAACAGCCCACACACCCATCCCTGAAGGACTCATGGAACAGCCCACAAACCATCCCCTGAAGGACTCATGAACAGCCCACAGAGCCACCCCTGAAGGACACAGACCCATGGAACAGCCCGGACGGAAACCATACTGAAGGACTCAGAACCATGGAACAGCCCACGTAACCCTCCCCTGAAGGACTGATACCCTTGTGACCAGCCCATAGACATCCCTGAATGACTGATACCCAATGGAACAAGCCCACAGAACCATCCCTGAAGACTCAGACTCATGGTACAGCCCACAGAAACCACCCTGAAGGACTCATGAACAGCCACAGAGCCATCCCTGGAAGGACTCAGACCCATTGAACAGCCCACAGAACCATCCCCAGCAATTGACTCAGACCATGAACCAGGCCCACAGAGTCACATCCCTGAAGGCCTCAGACCCATGGAACACACATCAAGATAAAATCACATCCCAGTGATCCGTCACATTCCTTCCTGATGACACAGAGATATCACATCATTCCTTCACTGATGACAACAGAGATATCACATTCACCTTCCTAATCATCTGATGACAACAGAGATATCAACATCATTCCTTCACTGATGACAACAGAGATATCAACACATTCTTCACGTCAACTTACGACTATCCGTCACTGATGACAACAGAGATATCAGACTCCTTCCTTCACTGATGACAACAGAGATATCACATCATTCCTTCACTGATGACAACAGAGAATCACCACATCCTCACTGATACACAGGATATCAGACGTCATTCCTTCACTGATGGCAACGAGAATCACATCATTCCTTCAACTGGTGACACAGACAATCACATCATGCCTTCACTGATGACAACAGAGATATGAGAACTCATTCTTCACTGATGAAGGAAAGACGACAGGAATATTGTAACTGGCAGACACTATTACCTGAATGATGACGACATTAATATGGAAACTGGTGACACCATCACCTGAATGATGACGACAGTGAAATGGAAACTGGTGACACCATTACCTGAATGATGACAGTGATATGGAAACTGGTGGTCACCATCACCTGAATGATGACAGTGATATGGAAACTGGTGGACACCATTACCTGAATGATGACAGTGATATGGAAACTGTGGACACCATTACCTGAATAAGACGACAGTGATATGGAAACTGGTGGACACCATCACCTGAATGATGACGACAGTGATATGGAAACTGGGGACACCATTACCGAATGATGACAGTGACATGGAAACTGGTGGACACCATTACCTGAATGATGACAGTGATATGGAAACTGGGACACCATCACCTGAATGATGACGACAGTGATAGAAACTGGTGGACACCATTCCCTGAATACGACAGTGATAGGAAACGGTGGACACCATTACCTGAATGATGACAGTGATATGGAAACTGATGGACACCATTACCTGAATGATGACGACAGTGATTTGGAAACAGGTGGACACCATCACCTGAATGATGACAGTGATATGGAAACTGGTGGACACCATCACCTGAATGATGACAGTGAAATGGAAACTGGTAGACACCAATCACCTGAAAGATGACGACAGTGATATGGAAACTGGTGGACACCATTACCTGAATGATGACGACAGTGATATGGAAACTGTGGACACCATCACCTGAATGATGACAGTGACATGGAAACTGATGGACACCATCACCTGAATGATGACGACAGTGATATGGAAACTGATGGACACCATCACCTGAATGATGACGACAGTGATATGGAAACTGGTGGACACCATTACCTGAATGATGACGACAGTGATATGGAAACTGGTGGACTCCATCACCTGAATGATGACAGTGATATGGAAACTGGTGGACACCATTACCTGAATGATGACCAGTGATATGGAAACTGGTGGACACCATTACCTGAATGAGACAGTGATAATGGAAACTGGTGGACACCATCACCTGAATGATGACGACAGTGATATGGAAACTGGTGGACACCATCACCTGAATGATGACGACAGTGATATGGAAACTGGTGGACACCATTACCTGAATGATGAATGACAGTAATATGGAAAACTGGTGGACACCATTACCTGAATGATGACAGTTATATGGAAACTGGTGACACCATCACCTGAATGATGACAGTGATATGGAAACTGATGGACACCATTACCTGAATGATGACAGTGATATGGAAACTGATGGACACCATCACCTGAATATGACAGTGATATGGAAACTGGTGGACACCATTACCTGAATGATGATGACAGTGATATGGAAACTGGTGGACACCATCACCTGAATGATGACAGTGATATGGAAACTGGTGGACACCATTACCTGAATGATGACAGTGATATGGAAACTGGTGGACACCATCACCTGAATGATGACAGTGATATCGAAACTGTGACACCATCACCTGAATGATGACGACAGTGATATGGAAACTGATGGACACCATCACATGAATGATGATGACAGTGATATGGAAACTGGTGGACACCATTACCTGAATGATGACAGTGATATGGAAACTGGTGGATACCATTAACCTGAATGATGACAGTGAAATGGAAACTGGTGACCCATTACCTGAATGATGATGACAGTGATATGGAAACTGGTGGACACCATTACCTGAATGATGACAGTGATATGGAAACTGATGGACACCATTACCTGAATGATGACAGTGATATGGAAACTGGTGGACACCATCACCTGAATGATGACAGTGAATGGAAACTGGTGGACACCATTACCTGAATGATGACAGTGATATGGAAACTGGTGGACACCATCACCTGAATGATGACAGTGATATCGAAACTGGTGGACACCATCACCTGAATGATGACGACAGTGATATGGAAACTGATGGACACCATCACCTGAATGATGATGACAGTGATATGGAAACTGGTGGACACCATTACCTGAATGATGACAGTGATATGGAAACTGGTGGATACCATTACCTGAATGATGACAGTGATATGGAAACTGGTGGACACCATTACCTGAATGATGATGACAGTGATATGGAAACTGGTGACACCATTACCTGAATGATGACAGTGATAAAAGGAAACTGGTGGACACCATTACCTGAATGATGACAGTGATATGGAAACTGATGGACACCATTACCTGAATGATGACGACATTGATATTGGAAACTAGTGGACACCATTACCTGAATGATGACGACATTGATATGGAAGCTGGTGGACACCATCACCTGAATGATGACGACATTGATATGGAAACTGGTGGACACCATTACCTGAATGATGACAGTGATATGGAAACTGGTGGTCACCATCACCTGAATGATGACAGTGATATGGAAACTGGTGGTCACCATAACCTGAATGATGACAGTGATATGGAAACTGGTGGACACCATTACCTGAATGATGACAGTGATATGGAAACTGGTGGACACCATTACCTGAATGACGACAGTGATATGGAAACTGTGGTCACCATTACCTGAATGATGACATTGATATGGAAACTGGTGGACACCATCACCTGAATGATGACAGTAATATGGAAACTGGTGGACACCATCACCTGAATGATGGCAGTGATATGGAAAGTGGTGGACACCATTCCTGAATGATGACAGTGATATGGAAACTGGTGGACACACATCACCTGAATGATGACGACAGTGATATGGAAACTGGTGGACACCATTACCTGAATGATGACAGTGATATGGAAACTGGTGGACACCATTCCTGAATGATGACGACAGTGATATGGAAACTGGTGGACACCATTACCTGAATGATGATGACAGTGATATGGAAACTGGTGGACACCATACCTGAATGATGACAGTGATATGGAAACTGGTGGACACCATTACCTGAATGATGACAGTGATATGGAAACTGGTGGACACCATTACCTGAATGATGACAGTGATATGGAAACTGATGGACACCATTACTTGAATGATGACAATGATATGGAAACTGGTGGACACCATCACCTGAATGATGACGACAGTGATATGGAAACTGGTGGACACCATTACCTGAATGATATGACAGTGATATGGAAACTGGTGGACACCATTACCTGAATGATGACAGTGATAATGGAAACTGATGGACACCATTACTTGAATGATGACAGTGATAATGGAAACTGATGGACACCATCAACTGAATGATGACAGTAATATGGAAACTGGTGGACACCATTACCTGAATGATGACAGTGATATGGAACTGGTGGACACCATTACCTGAATGATGACAGTGATATGGAAACTGGTGGACACCATCACCTGAATGATGACAGTAATATGGAAACTGGTGGACACCATCACCTGAATGATGACAGTGAATGGAAACTGGTGGACAACCATTACCTGAATGATGATGACAGTGATATGGAAACTGGTGGACAACCTTTTCAGTGTACATGTAACTCACAAGCAGAGGCCAACGAATAGATCAACACTATCCAATCATGTAGGCTTTTTTGAGACACAATGAAAAATGAAAAAATGGGAGATGATTCGGGGGGGTGGGGGTGCGTGTGGGGGGGTGGGGTGGGGGGGGGGGGCTTTAAATAACAATCTTACGACAAGATTTTAAATCACACAATGTTACCGAAAAGGTTTCCCTTCTTTAGACTAGTTGCCTTTGTTTAGCGTTCGGTAAACCTTGTTTGTGTGTTGTCCATCAGTAGGGTGAGGGAGGGGAGGGGGGCAAGCGAGAACGGTAAACCTTGTTTGTGGTGTCGTTCATCAGTAGGGTAGAGGGGGGGGGGGGGGGGGGGGGGCAAGCGGAGGACGGGAACGTGCTGAAGTGACACATGTAAAAAAAAAAGCAGTCCGCACTCTTGGTTTCAGAAGACTTGACCTAGTACAGTAGGAAAAATCCCTGCGAGCGTTTCACATCCAGGTGAAGCCTACCTTTTCCTGTGATTGTAAAGGCTTTCATTTTCCTGTGATTGTAAAGGCTTTCATTTCTGTGATAGTAAAGGCTTTCATTTTCCTGTGATTCTAAAGGCTTTCATTTTCCTGTGATTCTAAAGGCTTTCATTTTCCTGTGATTCTAAAGACTTCATTTTCTTTCATTTTCCTGTGATTGTAAAGGCTTTCATTTTCCTGTGATTCTAAAGGCTTTCATTTTCTGTGATTCTAAGGCTTTTCAATTTTCCTGTGATTCTAAAGGCTTTCATTTTCCTGTGATTCTAAAGGCTTTCATTTCCTGTGATTCTAAAGGCTTTCATTTTCCTGTGATTCTAAAGACTTTCATTTTCCTGTGATTCTAAAGACTTTCATTTTCCTGTGATTCTAAAGGCTTTCATTTTCCTGTGATTCTAAAGGCTTTCATTTTCCTGTGATTCTAAAGACTTTCATTTTCCTGTGATTGTAAAGGCTTTTCATTTTCCTGTGATTCTAAGGCTTTCATTTTCCTGTATTCTAAAGACTTTCTTTTTCCTGTCTAGTAATAAAAGAGGGCTGGGTCTCCTGTTCCCACGTCAGGTTGGCCTCGGGCGGCGGTGAGGCAAGCGAGGGGGTAAGGCGAGACGTCAAATCTGTCGGCATGTCGCTTTTTCTCCCCTTGGGACATTCGGGCGACGGCCAGTAGTTTCCCTTGGTCACACACAGCCCTTGTCATGCTAATGGCGCGATGAAAGTTCTATAGTCGGCGATGTCTGGGAAGCTGAGAGGTTGGTCTCTTGAAGATGAAAGAGCGTGTCGTAGCGTGCGGATTGTACTGTCTTGCAGGAGGGAGAGCGATGGGAGGGGCGGGGGGCCCATGGAGAAGCTGACGTACACCGATACCTTATCAACCCGACACGGTGTGGCCATGAATGGCGGAAAGTAGCCATTGACCATGGCAAGCAGCAGTCAGGCGTTATTAGCGGTCAGGCGTTTTGCTGGGGGAGACGTGGAACGCCGACTGTTGACCCAACTCCCGCTGAGGTTCTGGGAACCAGACTTTCACTATTTTCACTAGGATCCAGCGAACAGGGCGATAATGATAATTATAATAACAATTACTGTTATTATTATTGCGAGGACTCTGAGGACAATGCAATGTTCTACAACGTCCATTCTGACATATATAGTATAGGCCAGCGGATACTTCAAACATTTCAAGAAATTCAGATTACTCTCTCTCTCTCTCTCGTCTCTCTGTCTCTGTCTCTGTCTCTCTCTCGTCTCTCTTCTCTGTCTCTCTCTGTCTCTCTCTGTCTCTCTCTCTCTTCTCTTCTCTCCTCTCTCTCGCTTCTCTCTCTCTCACTCTCTCTCTCTCACCTCTCTCTCTGTGTGTGTGTCTGTGGACTAAAACAAAGCAAACGAAACCAAAACAAAACGAAGGCACCAAGCCTCATGAAAGAGTGACGCCATGGAGAAAGACAAGCAGCAGAGGGCTGTTCCAGTCTCAATGAGAAGAGAGCTGCAGGAAGCATAACAAGGGATAGAGAGAAGAAGAAACGCCAAGAGGAGAGACGAAAAGAACAACAAAGGAAGAAAGAAAGAAAGAAGACCAAGCTATTTTACAAATAAAGAGAACAGCATCCACACTAACACACAGAAAAAAGTACTGTCGTCAGCAGTGGGACAGGAACCTGTGCGAAGGCTGAAACGATGAATAAAGGGAAAACGTGAATGGCGAAAAATTCGAATTGAGATAAGGGAACGCATATGCGTGGGAGGAGGAGAAATTAGAGTGTGGGAAGGAAAGAAAGAAAAATTCACAGGTCCCATGACCCCCCCCCCCCCCCCCCCCCCCCCAGGCCCTCCCCTCCCCCCAACCCCCTCCCTCCTCCCGTCGTATTCTTCAACCGCGATTCAGCTGAAACCCTCGGCATCTCCTTTTGTTACCATCCCCCCCCCCCCCCCCCGCCCCCTCCCCCGCCCCTCCCCCCTGTGTTTGTTCTGTTACTCCTTCGCCCCTCTCCTCCCTCCTCCTCCCTCCCTCCCTCTCTCTCTCTCTCTCTCTCTCTCTCTCTCTCACCCGCCCTCTTCCCATGTTGAGCAGAATATCAAATTCTCCAGTCGCTGAAGTTCTCAAGTTCCAATGGACGTGATAAGCGGAGCTGGGTTGCGCGCCGTTGAACACTTGGCAGCGTGTGAAAGTGAGCTTTTCCCTCACACCGAGAAGTTCAGCGTGGTTGTTTTGGAAGCCTGCTGGCATCTTGAGGTCGTTCTCACAACCACCTGTTAATCGGTGTTGCCACTGTGACCCCCCCCCCCCCCCCCCCCCCCCCCCCTCCGCCTTCCCGCCCGTCTCCCTTTCACTCACAGTTTTTCCCCCTTTCTTCCCATTCATCCACGTTTCTTTCTCTCCCCTGCCCTCTCTCTTCTCTTGCTGATTTGTGATTGTGTTGCTTGACTGCTGTCATGATCTCTCTCTCTCTCTCTCTCTCTCCTCTCTCTCTCTCTCTCTCTCTCTCTCTCTCTCTCTCTCTCTCTCTCTCTCTTGTGTCGCTCTCCATCCCTCCCTCCCCCACACTCTCTTCCTCTAGTTATATTGTGCATTATCTTATTCTAAATTGCCATGTATTCATTGTTGTTTATGAGTTTATATGCAGTTCGATGCAACGATTTCTACCATGTATTTATTGTTTGAGGGCTGGATGAAAAAAAGCCACTGACTGGTGCTTATTCTTTTCCCTCATTAAACAACATTTCGTTCTCCTCTCTCTCTCTCTCTCTCTCTCTCTCTCTCTCTCTCTCTCTCTCTCTCTCTCTCTCTCCTCTCTCTCTCTCTCTCTCTCCTCTCCCCTCTCTCTCCCGCGCGCGCGCGCTTGACCTGAATGCAGCTTCGCAGTCATGATAATAAGACTTATTCAGAGACAACAGAGAGACAAGGAGCAAAGGCACAGCCGTACCAAGGAGGAGAAGGAGCAGAAGACGGGAGACGGGAAGGTGGAGGGGAGGGAGGTAGCTGGATAAGGGAGAAAAAGACCGTCTGGACTATCACGTTTCACAAACCAGCGTCCTGTAGATTCCTCCGCCTCCCCACCTCCCCCTCCCACCCTCCCCCCCCTCCCCCACCCCCCCCACCCCCCCAACCCACCCCCCGGCCCTGCCACCCCCCCCCCCCCACCCCGCCCCGCACTCTTTGAAAAGGGAAGTGTGGAAAGGGAATTGGAACACGAGGGTGTATGTGGGGGGAAAAAAGAAAAAAGACCGACAAAACAAAGAAAAGGAAAGAGGGGAAAGAAGAAAAGGGAAAAGAAGAAGAAAAGAAGAAGAAGAAGAAGAAGAAGAAGAAGAAAAGAAGAGAGAGGATAAGAGAGAGAGAGAGAGAGAGAAGAGAGAGAGGAGAGAGAGAAGAGGGAGGGAGGACAGGAAGTCAAAAGACAAAAAAAATATTTCCCCCGATGTATCTTTTGTTAACTTCAACGCTTTCTTGGCACTCCAGTGTTTATTCTCAAGTGAAGGCTCACAGAAATAGGCTTGCCAGAAAGAATACGTCAATAGTTCTTAAAAAACACAAAACAGTGGTTTGGGGTGGGAAGAGGGGGGGTTGGTGGTTTTGGGAACAGTGAAAAAAAGGCGGGAGAGAGAAAAGAGGAGGAGAAGAGGAGAGGGGGAAAGGGGAAGAGAGAGAGAGAGAGGAAAGAAGAGAAAAGGGAAAGAGAGAAAAACAGAGCATTGTTTTTTTCCAAAAGAAAACACATTTCAAAAGCATGATTTTTTCCTTGGGCCTTTCCCCGGGAAAGGGGGAAAAGGAGGGAAGGGGTTGCCGGAAGAGAAACAGGACAGTGAGAGAGGGAGGGGGAGGGGGAAAGGGTGATAGCGCAGAACTCCCGGGGGGGTGGTTCTTTTCCCCCTTGAGGAAAAAATCGTCAAGGGAAAAATGAGGCAAGGCCCCT
>CM031625.1:47811287-47844970 GCA_018398815.1 Conus ventricosus
CCATTGACAACATAATAAAATGGGCAGGGAGCCCATTAACAACATGATAAAATGGACAGGGAACCCATTGACAACATGATAAAATGGACAGGCAGCCCATTGACAACATGATAAAAGGGACAGGGAACCCATTGACAACATGACAAAATGGACAGGGAACCCATTGACAACGTGATAGAATGGACAGGGAGCCCATTGGCAACATGATAAAATGGACAGGGAGCCCATTGACAACATGATAAAATGGACAGGGATCCCATTGACAACATGATAAAATGGACAGGGAACCTATTGACAACATGATAAACGGGACAGGGATCCCATTGACAACATGATAAAATGGACAGGGAGCCCATTGACAACATGATAAAAGGGACAGGGAACCCATTGACAACATGACAAAATGGACAGGGAACCCATTGACAACGTGATAGAATGGACAGGGAGCCCATTGGCAACATGATAAAATGGACAGGGAGCCCATTGACAACATGATAAAATGGACAGGGAACCCATTGACAACATGATAAAATGGACAGGGAACCCATTGACAACATGATAAAATGGACAGGGATCCCATTGACAACATGATAAAATGGACAGGGAACCTATTGACAACATGATAAAATGGACAGGGAGCCCATTGACAACATGATAAAATGGACAGGGAGCCCATTGACAACATGATAAAATGGGCAGGGAGCCCATTGATAGAGACCTTTGGCACACACCAACTATAAAGGGACCAAAAAATTTTTCTTATGTCAGGAACAATGATAATGCTCCCCATTGCCCATGTAGGGAAAAAAATTTTCCGGGGGTTTTTTTACTGTAAAAACACGCATGATTTTTTTTTGGGGGAAAACTTTACACGTTTTCCCCCAGGCCATGAAACATGTAAAAGCGTTGCCTTAGGACTGTTAAAAAGTTAATGTTCGAAACCTCGACTTTATAAATGAAAGGTTTCCCCGTATGGAAAACTTTAAAATTTTTTGGGCCCCTTTGCCATTTGTTAGGCCTTGACAACAAAAAAGGGAAAGCCCATGCAGGGATAAAAATGATGGGGCCCTCCTTTTATTTGAAACCCCCCAATTTTTAAGCCTATTGTTATGCAGGGCCCCAAAAAAGCGATTGCCCATGCATTGAAAACCCCCTTTTTAAAATTTGAAACCCCATTCCCCCGGGGGACCCGGGTTTTTGCCCCAGACTTTAAAAGGGAAAACCTTTTAAAAAATGTTTGGGCAGGGTATAACACTTTAAAAATGCCCGGGCCTTGCCCATTTTAAGGCCCCTAAAAACCAAATAAAAGGGCCCCAACTTTGTCACCCTTGTTTTTTTGGGGGTTTTTTTTGGGGGCCATGAAAAAATTTTAAGACCGGGTTAAAAGGGGATCCATTTTTTTGCCATTCGGGGGGGGGAAAAAAAATTTTTTGGGCCTTAAAATTTTCTCCGGGGTTTTGGGGGCCCCTGAAGTTTCCAAAACTGAAAAAAGGGGAAACCTTCTTGGGGGCCCCGGCCCGCCTTTTCCCCCCCCCGGCCAGGGGCCAAAAAACTTAAAACCCCTTCCCCAGCCCCTGTCCTGTAAAACCACGTTATAGGCCCTCCATGCCCGTTCAGGGAAAACTTTTAAAATCCTTTTTCCTTGGCAGTGATCCCGAAAAAATGTTGTTCAGGTCCCTTGAACCACATCAGTTTTTGGGGGGAAAGGAAAGGTTTTTTTCCCCCCTTTTCACGGGTTTAACATGAAAAACTGTTTTTAGGACCCCAAAAGGGGCCCTTCCACTTTTGGGAAAAAAGTTTAATTTTTTGTACTTTTTTTTCCCTTTCATTTTTTCCCCTTTTTTTCCCCCCAAAAAAGTGAAACCACTGTTTTTCTTGTTTTTGTTATGTCACTGATCCATTTTATCGCTCCTTGCCATTGTTCAGCCCGGATCCCATGTTTCCTGTTCGGTTTTTATGTTTTTAAAACATGTTTCATGTTCCTTATGTACTTGTAACCACTGTTTTCAGGTTTTTTCCAAGGGTTTTTTTTTCACTGTGATCCACACTGTTATCACTTTTTTGGGGCCCCTTCGTGAGGGGGAAAACATTTTTTTTCCAATTTTGCCCCTGCATTTGCCTTCATGTCCTTTAACCCCCTTTTTGTTCCTGTTCCCATTCCCGTGTTTTAAACTTTAAACCTGTTCCCCAGTTGTGTACTGTGACCACATTTTTAAAAGTCCCCCTTTTCCTTTTTTTACCTTTTATCAGCGATTCCCTTTCGTGTCACGGGCCCCCACATGTTATCCTGATTCCTTCGGTCACTGTGACCACACTGTTTTTTTTCCTTCCAATTTTCACTGTTCCCATGTTATCAGCGTTGCCTTTGGCCCCAACTTCCCCCCCCTTTTCCTTGCCCCTTGGTTGTCCCCCTTTACACTGTTCGTTTTCCTTTCATTAAAGGATCCACCTTTTTTTCAGGCCCCTGATTGCTAGGTCACTTGAAATTTTTTTCCCTTTGTTCATGTTTTTAAAAATTTTACTATTGCCTTCGTGTAAACATTTCCCTTCCCCAATGTAATTGTTTTTTACGTTTTCCCAATGTACGGATCCCCTTTTTCCCCCCCCTTTTTTTCCTTGCCCACTTTACTGTTGCCTTCACTTAATTTCCCCTTTATGTGCCCTTTTTGGCCTTTTCAACTGTATCCACACGTTATCGGGTTTTTCCTTATTGGCCCATTTTTTTTGGGGCCCACCCCTTTTAATTTCCTTCCTTCCTGTAAAAAAATTTTTCCTTTCATGTCACTGTAAAACCCAAAATTTTTTTGCTTCCCAGGCCTTTTCGGGTTTTTTTTAAAAACCCCCCTTTTCCCCCTTTTTTTTAAGGCACTTGACCCACACTTTATAGCTGATTGCTATGTCACTGTGACCACAGTTATCATTGATTCCCTTCAGTGTCACTTAACACATTTATCATTTCCCCTTGCCCATTGCCTTCTTTTTTTCCCCCCTTTTCAGTTTCCTTTTGCATTGCCTTTTTTTTCATGTTTTCCCCATTTTATTTCATTGTTTTTCCACGTTATCAGCGGGCCTTTTGTGCCCGTGACCCCTTTAAGGCTTTTTCCTTTTTTTTTAAAAACCACTTTACGGTTCCCTTTTAGGTCATTTGTCACACTTTTCGTTTCCCGCCTTTTTCTTTTAAAAACCCCCTTATTTTTTCACTGTAAACACACGTTTTCAGTTTTTTTCCCTTTTTCATGACATTTTTTCCTGCCCCCTTTTTCCCGGGAAACCACTTTTCATGTTCCCTTCCCTTTAATTTTTTGCCTTTTCATGAAAAATTTTTTCATTTCCCCTTCCCTTCATGTCACTGTGATCACACTTTTACAGGTTTTCCTTCATGTCACTGTTTTCACTTTCCCCTTTTTTTCCCTTTTTTCCCTGTTCCCAACTGTTACACTGTTCCCTTTCCTTTTTTTTGGATCAATTTTTTTAAATGATTGCCTTAAATTTTGACCCAACTTTTTGATTCCTTCACCTTTTACACATTTTTTGCCTCTGCATTGTTCACACTATCACATGTTTACTTGTTTTTAAATTTTTCCGTGCCCCGTTAAAAAACCACTTTATTGTTTTTTCCCTTTTTTTTTAACCTTTTTCACTTTCCCATTTTCGTGCCGGAACCTTGTTTCACTTTCTGATCCCCCTTCATGCCGGATACACTGTTATAGCTTTTTCCGTATAACCTTTTATAGCTGTTTTTTGCCTTCATTTTAATCCCCTGTTTCAGCGGGCCCCCTTTATTCCCTTTTTTCCCTTTGTTTTTCCCCTTAACGCGATTGTTTCAGTGTCCCGGGTTAAATTTTAATATTTTACCTTCCCCCAAAATTGCCCCCCCCGGGGTGCCCCCTTTTTTGGCCCCCCCCCTTTTCCTTTTGCCCGTTTCACTGTTCCCCTTGCCTTCTTTCCTTGGCCACATGTTACATTTAATTTTTTCATGTCCTGACCACATTTTATCGCTTTTCCTTCTTCATGTATCCACACTGTTATCACGGGCCCTTCCCTTTCCCTTGTCCCCTTGTTTACTGTTTCCTTCCCCGGGGTGCCCCCTTTTTAAGTTTCCCATGCATTTGGTTCACATTTATCACTGATTCCCTTCATGGCCCGTAAAACCCTGTTATCACATTGGCCTTAGTTCACGTGACCCACTGTTATAGTTTTCCGCCTGCCACACTTTTTATCACTTTTTTCTGTCCGGGGAAAAAATTTTTTCAAGCCCCTCTGTTTCCTTCAGTGTCCGGGTTCCACACTTTTATCAGTCCCCATTGCCTTCATGTCCTTTTCCCAAACTGTTATCAGTGATTTTTTTTAAACCTTTTACAGCTGATGTTCATGTCACTGGTCCACTTATCAGTTTTCCTCGGGGGCCAAACCCTTTAATTTTTTTAAATTTATTTACGATTGCCTTTTTCATTATCCACATGTTATCAGCTGCCTCGGCCTTCCCTTCATGTCACTGTGATCACACTTTACGTTGCCTTTTTCATGTTGGAAACCCCTTTTTCGCCGCCTGCCCCCTTCTGCACTGTGAAAACCCAAAAAAAACCCCCCCGGGTTTACGGGCTTGGGTTCCCCTTTTTTTTTCCCTTTTTAGGGAAAATTGGTCACGGTAACACTTTTCTGCCTTTTGCCTTCGTGTCCTGTATGCACATTTATCAGCGTCTCTCCCATTGTTTTTTTGGGTAACCACGTTTTCAGGTTTTTTTTTAAAAAACCTTTTCCGCTTTCCCCATGCCTTGTGCCGGCCCTTTTTACTGATTGCCTTCAGGTATGGATACACATTTTTTCCTGCCTTCCTTTTTTTAAAACCCACTTTTATCCCCCTAGCCCTTCCTGTGACCCAAACCTTTTATCCCAGTTCTTTCCTTATGCCAAAAAACCCTTTTCGTTCCTTTTCCAAAAAAATTTTTTCCCCCTTTGGGCTTTACCCCCCCTTTTTCATTGCTCATTGTTTTTCCACTTGAAAATTTTTTTTTAATCCTTCTTCATTGATCCCCTTTTATCACTGTTTGATTTTCCCTGTACGGACCCCTTTTATCACTTTGTTCAGTGTCAGGGAACCCATTTTACGTTTTTTCCCCCGTATGTGATCCCCCTTTTTGGTTGTTAAAACTTCCCCCCCTTTTTGATTCCTTCGGTCACGAACACACTGTTATCAGCTGATTGCCTTCAGTGTCCTGTGAAAACCCCTTTTTCATGATTCCTTCAGTGTCCGTGATCCACACTGTTACGCTGTTGCCTTCCTTTTCCTGGCCCATTTTAAACGCTGATTTTTTTTTTTTAAAAAAAACCCGTCCCCCTTCCCATCCTTAACCCACTTTTTAAATGTTTGGGGTTTTTCCCACTGTATTTCCCATTTTCCTTCATGTCACTGGATCCACCCTTTACGATTCCTTCATGTCACTGGATCCAACTTTACCTTTTGCCTTTGCCGGGAAAACAATTTTTTTGCATTGCCTTCATTTCCTGGGGAACACAGTTACCCCCTGCCATTCCCTTTCTTCCTTTACCCCATTTCCCCCTTGCCATTCCCCATTCCCTGCCACACGTTTGCATTCCCCCCTGCACTGTTCCCCCTGTTTCGGGTTTTCCTTATTCACTGTATCCCCTGTTTTCCCTCCTTGCCCCTTCTTCAGTTTCCCACTGAAAACAGTGTTGCCTTTATGCCTTGACCCACACAAAGGTTCTGCCATTCTTTCAGGTCACTGTGCCCATTTTTTTTCACTGTTGCCTTCTTTTCCGGATCACCTGTTATATGTTGCCAATGTTTTTTTCATCCTCTGCCATTGCCTTATTCACTTTCCCCATTATTTTTTCCCTTTTCAGTGTCCCATTTTTCATGCCCGTTTCCCTGAATTGATCCCATTTTTTCACTGTTGTTTCAGGTACGTGATCCCGGGGGGGGTTTATCCCTGTTCGTTTGCCTTCATGTCACTGGATCCACATTTAGGCCTTTTCCTTCAGTGTCTGTGATCCCACTGTTTAATGTTGCCTTAATTCCTTGACCCTTTTCACTGATTCCCTTTCAGTGTCACTGTGATCCCACTTTATCATTTCCCCTTCATTTTTTTTACGTGATCCCCTTTTCCCCTGTTCCTTGTGCACTGTGATCCCCCTTTTTATTTCCCCCCGCCATTCCCTTCAGTGTATGTGATCCCCCCGGGTTCCCGTTCTCCATGCCTTCATGTGTGATCCACCTTTATCATGTCCGCCATTCCTCGTGTCACTGTGTCCCACTGTTATCAGGATTCCCTTTTGTCACGGATCCACATTTTTCAGTGCCTCTGCCTTGCCCACTGTATATGTTTCCTTACGTAGGGTTCCACACTTTTTAAACCGTTCCCTTTCCCTGCCGTGCCCAAGTTTCACTGTTTCCCACTGTATGTGCCCCTTTATGTCCTTCCATGTACGATCCACATGTTTTCACTGCCCTTTGCCTTCAGTGCACTGTGATCCACACTGTTCAGCGTTGCCTTTTGGTCATGTGATCCAACTGTTATCACCCCCTTGTTGCCTTAGTGCCTGGATCACACTTATGCTGCCTCTGCCTTTCCTTCAGTGCACTGTGATCACCACCCCCCATTCCTTTGTACTGTGTCCATGTTTCAGTGCCTTTGCCATTGTTCAGGTCCGGGATTCCACACTTTTATCACATGTTTCAGTGAGGGGCACCACGTTTCCTGTCGTTTCCCTTCAGTGTCACTGTATACACTGTTACGCTTTTGTCCCTTTCATTCCTGGATCACACTTTTACACTGATGTTTTAGTGTCACGTGCCCATGTTATCGTTTCCTCCATTCCCCTTAGCCCTGTATCACATTTTATCCTGTGCCTTCAGTGCCTGATCCACTTATCATTTGTTCCCTTTTTTTAGGTCACTGGATACCACTGTTTTTTGTTCCTTCCATGGGATACACCTTTTATCATTTCTCTCCATGCCTTCAGTGTACGGGGTTCCTTGTTCCGGGTTCCAAGTTCAGTTCCTGATCCCCGGTTTCACTGGACCCCAAACTGTTATCCGTCCCCTTCCTTTCCCTTCCCTGTGTCCCCTGTATCAACTTTTCCCCCCTTTGCCTTCGGCCCCTTGGAAAACCACTTTTTTATCAGCTGTTCCCTTTTTGGTCCTGTAAAACACTTTATCAGTGTTCTTCTTAATGTTTTTCCCCCTTTAACCTGATTCCTTCAGTGTCACTGTAAAACCACTGTTTTTGCTTTTGCCTTTTCATGTAAAAAAATTTTTTCCCATTTCCGGGAACACTTTATCACTGTTGCCTTATAAGTGAACACATTTTTTCCGCCTCCCACCCCCCCCAAACCCCGTTTTAGCTTCTCCCCCATTCCTTCCCCCGGGTGATCCACTGTTACAGCTGCCGCCTTTGCCTTCAGTGTCATGTGCCCCTGTTATCGCTGATTCCTTTCCCGGGTTCCCAAACATTGTTATCAGCTGTTTTCCCCTTCAGTGCACTGTGATCCACACGTTATCAGCTGTTGCCTTCATTTTCCTGTGCCCACATTTTTTATCCTTTTTTTCCTTCAGTGCCTGATCCCAGTTTCATGTTGTTTTTCCCCTTGCCCATGTCACTGTTCCCATGTACGTGATCCCTTTATAAGCCCCCTTTCCTTTCATTTTGTGATCATTTTTACCCCCTTTTCCCTTCCTTCCTTTTCCAAAACACTTGCCCTTTTCCTGCCTTTTCCTTACCTTGTACATTTTTTTCCCTTTTCCCTTCATGCCTTATCCACAGTTATCAGCTGAAAGCTTCAGTGCCTGTGTCACACTTTTTTTGGGCCTTATTCCTTCATTCCTGTTTGTTTTGTTTCGCCTTTTCTCCTTGCCACTTTTAAAATTTCCTTTAGGGTGAAAAAACTTTAAATTTTTTTGTTTCCTTAGGCACTGTATACCCTGATCCTATTGCCTTTTTTCACGTATCACCCGTTCATGCTCTGCCATTCCCCAAATTCCCCCTTTGCTTTTCCCGTGCCGGGGAAACACACTTAAATTTTTATTGCCTTCATGTCACTTGATAACACTTTATCCGTTCCTTGCCTTCATTTTTACTGTGATCACACTTTTATCACGTTCCCCATTCCCTTCATGCATGTGTTTTAAACACTGTTCAGCGATTCCTTCGTGTCACTTGAAACACTTTACCTACCTTCAGGTTGGTCCCACTGTTATCGCTTTCCTGTGTCATGTGTCACACTTTTTACCTTATTCCTTTCCATTCCTTTTTTAACCCCCTTTTTATTGCCCAGTGTCATTTTTCCCACTTTACGCTTTCCCTTTCTTCATGTGATCCACTTTTAACGCTGTTGCCCCCCCTTTTTTTCCCACATGTTTAACTTTTTGATTGCCTTCAGTGCACGTGATCCACACTGTTTTGGTTTCCGGCATTTTACCCCTTTTCACTTTGCCCCTTTTTAAGTTCCTGTTTCCGGTTTCACTTGTTCCACTGTATCCCACTTTTGGTTTAAATTTACACTTTTTTCAGCCTGCCTCTGATTTTTTTCCATTTGTACACTTTTTCGCTTTGCCTTCAGGGGCACTGTGTCCACACTGTTATCAGTGTCCTGTTTTGGGCCTTCCCTTGCCCGTTTCACTGCCCGTTCCCGTCTTGCAGGGACCCACCATTTACACTGTTCCCTTCTCACTTGACCCCTTTTTAAAATGTCCCTTGCCGCCCACACTTTTACACTTCGCATTCCCTTAGTGTCATTGATAAATTTATCAGCTGTTGCCTTTAGGCCGTGACCACTGTTATATGTTTCCCTTGGTTCAGTTTTTCCCCTTTTTTCCTCCTTTTTCATTGCCCCCCCCTTTAATTTTTTTCCCTTTCTCCCCCTTTGTCACGGGCCCATTTTTACGTGATTCCCTCATGTCACGGGTTCCCATTCCGTTCCCCCTTGTTCACTGTGACCCAACCTGTTCCCCATTCCTTTTGTTCCACACTGTTATCGGGGGCCGGGTTTTTCCATTCCTTTCTTCCCCATGAATTTTTTTCCATTTTTTCCCCTTAACCCCAAAATGTTATCAGGCCCTGATCCTTGTTCACTGTGATCCACACTTTTACCCTGATTCCCTTTAGTGTCACGTGATCCACATGTTTTTGCCTTGATTGCCTTCATTCATTTGGATCACCTTTTACCCCCCTTTTTTCCCATTGCCTCGTGTCACTGAAAACCACGTTTCCTCCTTCCATTGTTTCAGCCTGGAAAAATGTTCATTTCCTTCCCATTGTTTCAGTTCCTGTGTCCAAAGTTACAGTGATTGCTTCAGTGTCACTGTAAAACACAGTTACCCCCCTTTGCCTTCCCCATGTCACTGGGGTTTTTCGGGGCCCTGATTCCTTCATTCATGGAAACAATTTTAGCTATTGCCTTTGTTCCTGTAAACCCCTGTTTTCAGCTTCCTGTTTCCTTAGTGCCGGGAAACCCCCTTTACAGTTTCCTTATGTTTGCCACACTTTTATCATTTTTTCCTTCCTTCGGTACTGTGATCACACTTTTCCTGTTCCCATGCCTGTCCTGTTACAGTTTCCCCCTTTCCTTTGTGTCCTGTGAAATTGCCTTCATTGTCCTTTATCCCCCTTTTTCACTGTACCCCCATTCCCTTCAGTGCCCGTAAAACTTTTTCCCCCTGCCTTGCCTTATTTCCCTTTTGGTAAATTTTCCCAATTTCGATTTTTTCCCCTTTTCCCTGTTCTCGTTTTTGGCCCCTGAAAACCCGTATTTTTTTCATTACCACATTTTTTTCCCCTTTTTTTGGGTTACTTTTTTTTTATTTTTCTTCCCCTTCCATTGTTCTTTGGGCCCCCTTACCCTTTTGCCTTGGGGGGTTCACTGTGACAACTGTTATCAGCTGATGCCTTCAGTGTCACGGGCCCTTTTTTCCCCCCGATTCCCTTCATTCCGTTTCCCCTTTACGCCCTTTTTTTGTATGTGATCCCCCTGTTATCGCTGATTGCCTTCAGTGTCACTGTGACCCCACAGTTTTCAGCTGCCCTGCCATTGCCTTTTCATGAACCCCCCTTTTTCCTGCCCTTCCCCTTCCTTCAGGTCACTTGATCCACATTTACTTTTCCCCCCCCTTTTTTTCCCCTGTTTTGTTGCCTTCAGTTCACTGTGATCCACACGTTATCAGCTGTCTCGATTGCCTTAGTTCACTGTGTCCACACTGATCCCGTTCCATTCCCTTCATGCTTTTTCCCCCAGTTTCACTATTCTTCATGTCACTGTGACCAATTTATCAGTTGCCTTCATTGTCAGTTCCCCTTTTCCTTTCCTTCCTGCCTGTGATCCCACTTTTTTTGGCCTTCATTGTCAGTGTCCCCCTTTTATCAACCTTTTCCGGTCCCTGCCATTGCCTCAGTGTATTTGGTAACCTTTTTTGATTGCTTCAGTGTCATGTGATCCACTGTTCGCCTTCCTTTACGGCCACACTTTCCTTTTCTTCGGGCCGGAAACCCCCTGTTATCACTGCCTCCCATGCCTTCAGGTCACTGGATCCACATGTTATCAGCTGCCCTGCCTTGCCTTCATTCACTGTGATCCCACTTTTTACAGCTGATTTTTGGCATTTTTAAAACACTGTATCGCTAACCTTAGTGTCACTGGATCCACACTGTTATCAGCTGTTCCCTTTTCAGTTCACTGGAACCCACTTATCAGTGTTTCCTTTATTTGTCCCGTGTCCCCCTGTTTACTCCTCTGTTTCCCTTCCCCACCTTTTCAGCCCCTTGCCATTCCCTTCAGTGCACTGTGATACCCTGTTATCAGCTGCCTCTGCCATTGCCTTCAGTGTCACTGTGATACACACTGTTTTCAGCTGATTGCCTTCAGTGTCACTGTGATACACACTGTTATCAGCTGCCTCTGCCTTGCCTTCAGTGTCACTGTGATACACACCGTTATCAGCTGTCTCTGCCATTGCCTTCAGTGTCACTGTGATACACAATGTTATCAGCTGTCTCTGCCATTGCCTTCAGTCTCACTGTGATTACACACTGTTATCAGCTGATTGCCTTTAGTGTCACTGTGATACACACTGTTATCAGCTACCTCTGCCATTGCCTTCAGTGTCACTGTGATACACACTGTTATCAGCTGTCCTTGCCATTGCCTTCAGTGTCACTGTGATCCACACTGTTATCAGCTGATTGCCTTCAGTGTCACTGTGGTACACATGTATCAGCTGATTGCCTTCAGTGTCACTGTGATACACACTGTTATCAGCTGTCTCTGCCATTGCCTTCAGTCTCACTGTGATACACACTGTTATCAGCTGTGATTTCCTTTAGTGTCACTGTGATCCACACTGTTATCAGCTGCCTCTGCCATTGCCTTCAGTTGTCACTGTGATACACACTGTTATCAGCTGTCTTTGCCATTGTTTTCAGTGTCACTGTGAAACACACTGTTATCAGCTGTCTCTGCCATTGTTTTCAGTGTCACTGTGATACACACTGTTATCAGTTGTCTCTGCCATTGCCTTCAGTGTCACTGTGATACACACTGTTATCAGCTGTCTCTGCCATTGTTTTCAGTGTCACTGTGATACACACTGTTATCAGTTGTCTCTGCCATTGCCTTTAGTGTCACTGTGATACACACTGTTATCAGCTGTCTCTGCCATTGCCTTCAGTGTCACTGTGATACACGCTGTTATCAGCTGTCTCGGGCCATTGTTTTCAGTGTCACTGTGATCCACACTGTTATTAGCTGTCTCTGCCATTGCCTTCAGTGTCACTGTGATACACACTGTTTTCAGCTGATTGCCTTCAGTGTAACTGTGATACACATTGTTTTCAGCTGATTGCCTTCAGTGTCACTGTGATCCACACTGTTATCAGCTGCCTCTGCCATTGCCTTCAGTGTCACTGTGATACACACTGTTATCAGCTGATTGCCTTCAGTGTCACTGTGATACACACTGTTATCAGCTGATTGCCTTCACTGTCACTGTGATCCACACTGTTATCAGCTGATTGCCTTCAGTGTCACTGTGATACACACTGTTATCAGCTGCCTCTGCCATTGCTTCAGTTGTCACTGTTGATAACCACACTGTATCAGCTGATTGCCTTCAGTGTCACTGTGATACACACTGTTATCAGTTGTCTCTGCCATTACCTTCAGTGTCACTGTGATACACACTGTTATCAGCTGATTGCCTTCAGTGTCACTGTGATACACACTGTTATCAGCTGTCTCTGCCATTGCCTTCAGTGTCACTGTGCCATTGCCTTCAGTGTCACTGTGAACACACTGTTATCAGCTGTCTCTGCCATTGCCTTCAGTGTCACTGTGATACATACTGTTATCAGCTGCCTCTGCCATTGCCTACAGTGTCACTGTGATACACACTGTTATCAGCTGCCTCTGCAATTGCCTTCAGTGTCACTGTGATACACACTGTTATCATCTGTCTCTGCCATTGCCTTCAGTGTCACTGTGATACACACTGTTATCAGCTGATTGCCTTCAGTGTCACTGTGATACACACTGTTATCAGGTGCTTAACTTCAGTGTCACTGTGATCCACACTGTTATCAGCTGATTACCTTCAGTGTCACTGTGATACACACTGTTATCAGCTGTCTCTGCCATTGCCTTCAGTGTCACTGTGATACACACTGTTATCAGCTGATTGCCTTCAGTGTCACTGTGATACACACTGTTATCAGCTGATTGCCTTCAGTGTCACTGTGATACACACTTATCAGCTGATTGCCTTTAGTGTCTCTGTGAAACACACTGTTATCAGCTGTCTCTGCCATTGCCTTCAGTGTCACTGTGAAACACACTGTTATCAGCTGTCTCTGCCATTACCTTCAGTGTCACTGTGATACACACTGTTATCAGCTGTCTCTGCCATTGCCTTCAGTGTCACTGTGAAACACACTGTTATCAGCTGATTGCCTTCAGTGTCACTGTGAAACACACTGTTATCAGCTGTCTCTGCCATTGCCTTCAGTGTCACTGTGATACACACTGTTATCAGCTGATTGTCTTCAGTGTCACTGTGATACACACTGTTATCAGCTGATTGCCTTCAGTGTCACTGTGAAACACACTGTTATCAGGTGTGTCTACCATTGCCTTCAGTGTCACTGTGATACACACTGTTATCAGCTGATTGCCTTCAGTGTCACTGTGAAACACACTGTTATCAGCTGATTGCCTTCAGTGTCACTGTGATACACACTGTTTTCAGCTGATTGCCTTTAGTGTCACTGTGATACACACTGTTATCAGCTGATTACCTTAGTGTCACTGTTATACACACTGTTATCAGCTGATTACCTTAGTGTCACTGTGATACACACTGTTATCAGCTGATTGCCTTCAGTGTCACTGTGATATACACTGTTATCAGCTGATTACCTTAGTGTCACTGTGATACACACTGTTATCAGCTGTCTCTGCCATTGCCTTCAGTGTCACTGTGATACACACTGTTATCAGCTGATTGCCTTCAGTGTCACTGTGAAACACACTGTTATCAGCTGATTTCCTTTAGTGTCACTGTGATAGACACTGTTATCAGCTGCCTCTGCCATTGCCTTCACTGCTCTGGTCGTCTTCCTACCGGAAATCACGAGCTGTTTCGCTAGCTCATCGGCTTACAAGCTGACTTTTTGTCCTGGAATCAAATTCCCTAAAGCTGCGGGCTAGAGTGGCATACTTCTCAGTCTTGTAGATGTGAGCGTCCTCCATTCTGCTTTTATATGTCACAGCGCGAGTTCAGTCAAAATCATTTGCTGGATTAATCTGAGTGAAGCATTACACACGGTCTGATGCCACCACTCTTCCTGACGATCTCTGGGTGACTTTTCCATTCTGGAAAGTCTGCTGCTCCATTCATCGAACTCACGTCCATACTCGTGATGCCACAGCTGCTGTAGACCATGACGTTGTGCTTCCTGTCGTGTGCAGCATCGTTGCTGGAGGCTATAGTGGCGTTGGCTCCCCTAGCAATGACCTCATGTGATCTCTGTAAGCGCTTTGTTGTGTCTCCATGTGCACTTTTCCCGACTTTGCACTGCTTTGCATTAACACAGGCCATGGTCCACTGTTCGCCCTGACAGAATGGGCATGTAGGATCATCGTGTTTCCCCTGACAGAATGGGCATGTAGGATCATCGTGTTTCCCCTGACAGAATGGGCATGTAGGATCATCGTGTTTCCCCTGACAGAATGGGCATGTAGGATCATCGTGTTTCCCCTGACAGAATGGGCATGTAGGATCATCGTGTTTCCCCTGACAGAATGGGCATGTAGGTTCATCGTGTTTCCCCTGACAGAATGGCATGTAGCATCATCGTGTTTCCCCTGACAGAATGGGCATGTAGGATCATCGTGTTTCCCCTGACAGAATGGGCATGTAGGATCATCGTGTTTCCCCTGACAGAATGGGCATGTAGGATCATCGTGTTTCCCCCGGGCCACCAGGTCCACTGTTCGCCCTGACAGAATGGGCATGTAGGATCATCGTGTTTCCCCTGACAGAATGGGCATGTAGGATCATCGTGTTTCCCCCGTGCCACCAGGTCCACTGTTCGCCCTGTCAGAATGGGCATGTAGGATCATCGTATTTCCCCTGACAGAATGGGCATGTAGGATCATCGTGTTTCCCCTGACAGAATGGGCATGTAGGATCATCGTGTTTCCCCTGACAGAATGGGCATGTAGGATCATCGTGTTTTCCCCTGACAGAATGGGCATGTAGGATCATCGTGTTTCCCCTGACAGAATGGGCATGTAGCATCATCGTGTTTCCCCTGACAGAATGGGCATGTAGGATCATCGTGTTTCCCCTGACAGAATGGGCATGTAGGATCATCGTGTTTCCCCTGACAGAATGGGCATGTAGGATCATCGTATTTCCCCCGTGTCACCAGGTCCACTGTTCGCCCTGACAGAATGGGCATGTAGGATCATCGTATTTCCCCTGACAGAATGGGCATGTAGGATCATCGTATTTCCCCCGTGCCACCAGGTCCACTGTTCGCCCTGACAGAATAGGCATGTAGGATCATCGTGTTTCCCCCGTGCCACCAGGTCCACTTTTCGCCCTGACAGAATGGGCATGTAGGATCATCGTATTTCCCCCGTGTCACCAGGTCCACTGTTCGCCCTGACAGAATGGGCATGTAGGATCATCGTATTTCCCCCGTGGCATGTAGGATCATCGTACTTCCCCCGTGCCACCAGGTCCACTGTTCGCCCTGACAGAATGGGCATGTAGGATCATCGTATTTCCCCCGTGGCATGTAGGATCATCGTATTTCCCCCGTGCCACCAGATCCACTGTTCGCCCTGACAGAATGGGCATGTAGGATCATCGTATTTCCCCCGTGGCATGTAGGATCATCGTATTTCCCCCGTGGCATGTAGGATCATCGTATTTCCCCTGTGCCACCAGGTCCACTGTTCGCCCTGACAGAATGGGCATGTAGGATCATCGTATTTCCCCCGTGGCATGTAGGATCATCGTATTTCCCCCGTGTCATGTAGGATCATCGTATTTCCCCCGTGTCACCAGGTTTGAATTGGAGGGCAGGAGGTCACATCTAGATTTGAAGATGAAGCTGATCTTGAAATGAAGTCTGAAGTGCTGTGCAGTTAGATGACGATTGAAGTGGTGTGCTATTGGCTGCTGTGCAGTTAGATGACGATTGAAGGGGTGTCCAATTGGCTGCTGTGCAGTTAGATGACGATTGAAGTGGTGTGATATCGGTTGTTGTGCAGTTAGATGACGATTGAAGTGGTGTGCTATTGGCTGCTGTGCAGTTAGATGAGGATTTAAGTGGTGTGCTATTGGCTGCTGTGCAGTTAGATGACGATTGAAGTGGTGTGCTATCGGTTGTTGTGCAGTTAGATGACGATTAAAGTGGTGTGCTATCGGCTGTTGTGCAGTTAGATGACAATTAAAGTGGTGTGCTATCGGCTGTTGTGCAGTTAGATGACGATTAAAGTGGTGTGCTATTGGCTGCTGTGCAGTTAGATGACGATTGAAGTGGTGTGCTATCGGCTGTTGTGCAGTTAGATGACGATTAAAGTGGTGTGCTATTGGCTGCTGTGCAGTTAGATGACGATTGAAGTGGTGTGATATCGGCTGTTGTGCAGTTAGATGATGATTGAAGTGGTGTGATATCGGCTGTTGTGCAGTTAGATAACGATTGAAGTGGTGTGCTATTGGCTGTTGTGCAGTTAGATGACGATTGAAGTGGTGTGATATCGGCTGTTGTGCAGTTAGATGATGATTGAAGTGTGTGATATCGGCTGTTGTGCAGTTAGATGATGATTGAAGTGGTGTGATATCGGCTGTTGTGCAGTTAGATGATGATTGAAGTGGTGTGATATCGGCTGTTGTGCAGTTAGATGATGATTGAAGTGGTGTGCTATCGGCTGTTGTGCAGTTAGATGACGATTAAAGTGGTGTGCTATCGGCTGTTGTGCAGTTAGATGACGATTAAAGTGGTGTGCTATCGGCTGTTGTGCAGTTAGATGACGATTAAAGTGGTGTGCTATTGGCTGCTGTGCAGTTAGATGACGATTGAAGTTATGTGCTATCGGCTGCTGTGCAGTTAGATGACGATTGAAGTTATGTGCTATTGGCTGTTGTGCAGTTAGAGGTTGGCTTCAAGCGCCGGACAGCCGGATATTAATGTTTCAAACTTTGTGCCATCGGACGTTGAGATTTAAATTGTTGTACGAAATGACCATGCCAGATCTCCTCACGACAACTGCCAACAGAAGAGCATGAAGAGAAACGGCGGCTGCCTCATCACGTCCTTCCAACAACCCCTGCTGTTAGAGGAATGACTGACTGACTGACTGACTGACTGACTGACTGACTGACTGACAGATGACAGATGACAGCTTAAGTGCTGTGCAGCAGATTTTGAGGCTGAAAGTACTTTGCAAGCATATGTTGATATTTAACGCACTGTACAGCTACATGCTGATGTAGATATTTAACGCACTGTACAGTTACATGCTGGTATAGATATTTAACGCACTGTACAGTTACATGCTGATGTAGATGTAGATATTAACGCACTGTACAGTTACATGTTGATGTTGATATTTAACGCTCTGTACAGTTACATGCTGATATAGATATTTAACGTACTGTATAGTTACATGCTGATGTAGATATTTAACGCTCTGTACAGTTACATGCCGATGTAGATATTTAACGCACTGTACAGTTACATGCTGGTATAGATATTTAACGCACAGTACAGTTAAATGCAGATGTAGATGTAGATATTTAACGCACTGTACAGTTACATGCTGATGTAGATATTTAACGCACTCTACAGTTACATGATGATGTTGATATTTAACGCACTGTACAGTTACATGCTGATGTAGATGTTGATATTTAACGCACTGTACAGTTACATGCTGATGTAGATGTTGATATTCAACGCTGTGTACAGTTACATGCTGATGTAGATGTTGATATTTAACGCACTGTACAGTTACATGCTGATGTAGATATTTAACACACTGTACAGTTACATGCTGATGTAGATATTAAACGCACTGTACAGTTGCATGCTGATGTAGATATGTAACGCACTGTACAGTTACATGCTGATGTAGATATTTAACGCACTGTACAGTTACATGCTGATGTAGATATTTAACGCTCTGTACAGTTACATGCTGATGTAGATATTTAACGCACTGTACAGTTACATGCTGATGTAGATATTTAACGCACTGTACAGTTACATGCTGATGTAGATATTTAACGCACTGTACAGTTACATGCTGATGTTGATATTTAACGCACTGTACAGTTACATGCTGATGTAGATGTAGATATTTAACGCACTGTACAGTTACATGCTGATGTAGATATTTAACGCACTCTACAGTTACATGCTGATATAGATATTTAACGTACTGTACAGTTACATGCTGATGTAGATGTTGATATTGAACCCACTGTACAGTTACATGCTGATGTAGATATTTAGCGCTCTGTACAGTTACATGCTGATGTTGATATTTAACACACTGTACAGTTACATGCTGATGTAGATATTTAACACACTGTACAGTTACATGCTGATGTAGATATTTAACACACTGTACAGTTACATGCTGATGTAGATATTTAACACACTGTACAGTTACATGCTGATGTAGATATTTAACGCTCTGTACAGTTACATGCTGATGTAGATATTTAACGCTCTGTACAGTTACATGCTGATGTAGATATTTAACGCTCTGTACAGTTACATGCTGATGTAGATATTTAACGCACTGTACAGTTACATGCTGATATAGATATTTAACGCACTCTACAGTTACATGCTGATGTAGATATTTAACGCACTCTACAGTTACATGCTGATGTAGATATTTAACGCACTGTACAGTTACATGCTGATGTTGATATTTAGCGCTCTGTACAGTTACATGCTGATGTAGATATTTAACGCACTGTACAGTTACATGCTGATGTAGATGTTGATATTTAACACACTGTACAGTTACATGCTGATATAGATATTTAACGCACTGTACAGTTACATGCTGATGTTGACATTTAGCGCTCTGTACAGTTACATGCTGATGTAGATATTTAACGCACTGTACAGTTACATGCTGATGTAGATGTTGATATTTAACACACTGTACAGTTACATGCTGATGTTGATATTTAACACACTGTACAGTTACATGCTGATGTAGATATTTAACGCACTGTACAGTTACATGCTGATGTAGATATATAACGCACTGTACAGTTACATGCTGATGTTGATATTTAACGCTCTGTACAGTTACATGCTGATATAGATGTTGATATTTAACGCACTGTATAGTTATATACTGATGTTGATATTTAGCGCACTGTACAGTTTACATGCTGATGTAGATGTAGATATTTAACGCTCTGTACAGTTACATGCTGATGTAGATGTTGATATTTAACGCACTGTACAGTTACATGCTGATGTAGATGTGCAATAAGATTGTCGTGTTTAAAGTGGTTGGTAATCAGATACTGACGTATAAAACAATACATGGTCAATGGCTGCCATTCAAGGTTCTTTGCAACTACATATCAGAGTTTAAAGTTAAGTACAGTCTGACGTTTGGCGTACCACGCAGTCAGATATTGACGTTGAAAGTGTGCCTTAGATTCAGATACAGCAAAGTGCTTCACAGTGAATTGCTGACATTTAAAGTTCTCTTAATGCAGTAGCCGCCCGGTCTGAAATGGTCTGGAGTTCATGGTGGTCACACATCAGGTAAGAAAAGGATTGAAATGTGCTGGGAATCAGCGTTCTCCACAGAACACAGGCTGATCTGGAACACAGTAGTACAACTCATGGGACCAAAATGATTTAGAACACAGAAGTGCAACACAGACCAAGACAGCCTGATTATTTAGAACACATTGGTACAACTCAGGGCAGAATGTAGAATATGATGAGGAAGAGAAGATAGGACGGGTGCAGATTGTTTACCCTACAGAATGCCGTTGTCCCAGAGAGAGAGAGAGAGAGAGAGAGAGAGAGAGAGAGAGAGAGAGAGAGAGAGAGAGAGAGAGAGAGAGAGAGAGAGAGAGAGAGAGAGAGACAGACAGACAGACAGAGAGAGAGAGAGAGAGAGAGAGAGAGAGAGAGAGAGAGAGAGAGAGAGAGACAGACAGACAGAGAGAGAGAGAGAGAGAGAGAGAGAGAGAGAGAGAGAGAGAGAGAGAGAGAGAGAGAGAGAGAGAGAGAGAGAGAGAGAGAGAGAGAGTGTGTGTGTGTGTGCGTGTGTGTGTAAGGAAGGAGGAATGATGATGATGGTGATGATGATGATGATGATGATTATGATGAAGAAGAAGAAGAAGAAGAAGAAGAAGAAGAAGAAGAAGAAGAAGAAGAAGAAGAAGAAATATTGAATAACTATAATGTAATAAAGATAGGCATTTTTGAGTGATTAGTCGATCGATGAATGGGTTGATCAGTCGATGTGTCGATTCACATATTGCTTAGTCGATGGAGTGACATGTTGAGCCACTGTCTGAATGGATGACTTATGAATTGACACTTTTCATTTCCAATGGAAAAAAACAGACAAGAAAATCAGAGTTTTATTTTCAGTGGTTAAAGCGCGAGTCATTAAGTAGAAAATGAGCATGTCCAGAGGGTCATGGGTTCGAATCCCAGCCATGGCTCGTCCCAAGATGGGGGAAAAAAAAAGGGGCAGCAGAGGGACATCCGGAGTCATGAACCGGGTGTGGCCCAACCCCCCTAGAGTGTCAGGAGATAAGGGCCGAAACACTTGCTTGAAGGGGGCTTCTCTTCTGAGGACTCTCTGCGGCCACGCTCTCCACGAGTTTCTTTCTACTGTGATGTATGAAGTGAGGGGGGAACACACCACATCCCCATGAATGACTGCTGCAATATTATCCGTCACAAAACGATCCCAGACAGAACGCTGCCAGCTCTTCCCAGTGAACAATCCCACACCCCACCTGGAGGAGTAATTCAGGGGGAGTGTTTCTCCTCTGTGACACCGGGGACATGGAATGGGTGGAATTACCAGCTAGTGGCAGGCCTGTCTGCGTTAGCTTAACCTACCTTAGTCAGCAAGTCACACGGATAATAATGATTGGAGACTGCTGGAGACCTGAGAAATCACTACTGGTGATTCTGAGGCGGACACACGTTGCACACATGTGGCAGTCTGACGGCCATCCAGTCCTCTGACCTACGTCTTTCCTTTCTTCCCTTTCTTCGTCTGTTTGTTTTTTACTCTGAGTATTCAACGAAAGGCAATGTTTGGGGCTCCAGTGACAATACGCTGTAATGTACCAAAACACGTCATGCAAGCTTATCTTCTGGTAAAGTTAGCCGTTATGGTCACAAACTGGCCACAATCAATGCCAGCAGGATGGACAACTGGACGTCCCCTGATGGCCCTGTCCTCACGTTTGTTCAAAGGTTGCCTCCAACGGGTCCAACATTTCCAGCCTGCTGGTGTCCATGGCATGACGTTGTTCTCTGGTGATGTTAGGTTTGTTCTCTGGTGATATTAGGTTTGTTCTCTGGTAATATTAGGTTTGTTCTCTGGTGATATTAGGTTTGTTCTCTGGTGATATCAGGTTAGTACTCTGGTGATATTAGGTTTGTTCTCTGGTGATATCAGGTTTGTTCTCTGGTGATATTAGGTTTGTTCTCTGGTGATATCAGGTTTGTTCTCTGGTGATATCAGGTTTGTGCTCTGGTGATATCAGGTTTGTTCTCTGGTGATATGAGGTTTGTTCTCTGGTGATATGAGGTTTGTTTTTTGGTGATATTAGGTTTGTTCTCTGGTGATATTAGGTTTGTTCTCTGGTGATATGAGGTTTGTTCTCTGGTGATATTAGGTTTGTTCCCTGGTGATATTAGGTTTGTTCCCTGGTGATATTAGGTTTGTTCTCTGGTGATATTAGGTTTGTTCTCTGGTGATATGAGGTTTGTTCCCTGGTGATATGAGGTTTGCTCTCTGGTGATATTAGGTTTGCTCTCTGGTATTATTAGGTTTGTTCCCTGGTGATATGAGGTTTGTTCTCTGGTGATATTAGGTTTGTTCTCTGGTGATATTAGGTTTGTTCTCTGGTGATATTAGGTTTGTTCACTGGTGATATGAGGTTTGTTCTCTGATGATATTAGGTTTGTTCCCTGGTGATATGAGGTTTGTTCTCTGGTGATATTAGGTTTGTTCTCTGGTGATATTAGGTGTGTTTCCCGGTGATATTAAGTTTGTTCTCTGGTTATATTAGGTTTGTTCCCTGGTGATATGAGGTTTGCTCTCCGGTGATATTAGGTTTGTTCTCTGGTGATATTAGGTTTGTTCTCTGGTGATATTAGGTTTGTTCTCTGGTGATATGAGGATTGTTCTCTGGTGATATGAGGTTTGTTCTCTGGTGATATTAGGTTTGTTCTCTGGTGATATGTGGGTTTTCCCTGGTGATATCAGGTTTGTTCCCTGGTGATATTAGGTTTGTTCTCTGGTGATATGAGGTTTGTTCTCTGGTGATATTAGGTTTGTTCTCTGGTGATATCAGGTTTGTTCTCTGGTGATATTAGGTTTGTTCCCTGGTGATATCAGGTTTGTGCTCTGGTGATATCAGGTTTGTTCTCTGGTGATATCAGGTTTGTTCTCTTGTGATATCAGGTTTGTTCTCTGGTGATATCAGGTTTGTGCTCTGATGATATTAGGTTTGTTCTCTGGTGATATGAGGTTTGTTCTCTGGTGATATTAGGTTTGTTCTAGGTTTGTTCTCTGGTGATATTAGGTTTGTTCTCTGGTGATATTAGCTTTGTTCTCTGGTGATATTAGGTTTGTTCTCTGGTCAAAGTAGGTTTGTTCTCTGGTCATACTAGGTTTGTTCTTTGGTGAAATTAGGTTTGTTCTCTGTTGACAGTTGGCTGTTCTCTGTTGACAGTAGGTTGTTTTCTGATAAGAGTAGGTTATTCTTTGATTAACAGTAGGCGGTTCCCTGATGACGGTAGGTTGTTCCCTTTTGACGGTAGGTTCTTCCCTGGTAACAAACATGTTGTTTTCTGATCACAGTGTATTGTTCCCTGAGGACAATATGTTATTCCACGGCGACAGAAACATTGTTCTCTGGTGACTTGAGGTTGTTACCGGATGACAGTAATGAGTTCCCTGATGACAGTAGAATGTCTCCTATCGACTGTTTTCCTATGACAGTAGAATGTTTCCTGACGACTGTTTTCCTGATGACAGCAGAATGTTTTCTGACGACTGTTTTCCTATGACAGTAGAATGTTTCCTGACGACTGTTTTCCTGATGACAGCAGAATGTTTCCTGACGACTGACTGTTTTCCTGATGACAGCAGAATGTTTCCTGACGACTGTTTTCCTGATGACAGCAGAATGTTTCCTGACGACTGTTTTCCTATGACAGTAGAATGTTTCCTGACGACTGTTTTCCTGATGACAGTAGAATGTTTCCTGACTGTTTTCCTGATGACAGTAGAATGTATCCTGACGACTGTTTTCCTATGACAGCAGAATGTATCCTGACGACTGTTTTCCTATGACAGTAGAATGTTTCCTGACGACTGTTTTCCTATGACAGTAGAATGTATCCTGACGACTGTTTTCCTATGACAGTAGAATGTTTCCTGACGACTGTTTTCCTATGACAGTAGAATGTTTCCTGACGACTGTTTTCCTATGGCAGTAGATAGTTCTCCAAAGACAGACGGTTGTTCTCTGTTGAAATTAGGTTCTCTCCTGATGACAGCAGATTGTTCATAGATGACAATAAATTGTTCTCTGATGATCACAGGTGGTTCCCTGATGACATTTAATTGTTTTGAAGACAGTGGCTTCTTCCCTGAAGTCAACAATTGTTAAATGACAGTAACTTGTTCTGGGATCATAGTAGGTTGTTCCCTGATGACAACAAGTTGGCTCCTATTGTGCTCTGATGAAAGAGAGTTGTTCTTTGATGACAGCAGGCTGGTCTCTGACGACAGTGGGCTGTTCTTTTATGACAGTAGCTTGTTCCTTGTTGACAGTACGTTTTCTCTATTGATGGCAGGTTGTTCCATGATGTCAGTAGCTTATTCTCTACTGATGGTGGCCTGTTTCCTGACAACGATAGGTTGTTGTGCTGTGCTGACAGTAGGCTGTGTTCGGCTGATGACAGGTTGTTGTGCTGTGCTGTGTGTTCGGCTGATGACAGGTTGTTGTGCTGTGCTGTGTGTTCGGCTGATGACAGGTTGTTGTGCTGTGCTGTGTGTTCGGCTGATGACAGGTTGTTGTGCTGTGCTGTGTGTTCGGCTGATGACAGGTTGTTGTGCTGTGCTGACAGTAGGCTGTGTTCGGCTGATGACAGGTTGTTGTGCTGTGCTGACAGTAGGCTGTGTTCGGCTGATGACAGGTTGTTGTGCTGTGCTGACAGTAGGCTGTGTTCGGCTGATGACAGGTTGTTGTGCTGTGCTGTGTGTTCGGCTGATGACAGGTTGTTGTGCTGTGCTGTGTGTTCGGCTGATGACAGGTTGTTGTGCTGTGCTGTGTGTTCGGCTGATGACAGGTTGTTGTACTCTGCTGACAGTAGGCTGTGTTCGGCTGATGACAGGTTGTTGTGCTCTGCTGACAGTAGGCTGTGTTCGGCTGATGACAGGTTGTTGTGCTGTGCTGTGTGTTCGGCTGATGACAGGTTGTTGTACTCTGCTGACAGTAGGCTGTGTTCGGCTGATGACAGGTTGTTGTACTCTGCTGACAGTAGGCTGTGTTCGGCTGATGACAGGTTGCTGTGCTGTGCTGTGTGTTCGGCTGATGACAGGTTGTTGTGCTGTGCTGTGTGTTCGGCTGATGACAGGTTTTGTATTGTACAGTGTGCTGTGTTCGGCTGATACAGGTTGTTGTCGTGCGTGTTCGTGATGACAGGTTGTTGTGCTCTGCTGACAGTGGCTGTGTTCGGCTGATGAAGGTTGTTGTGCTTGCTGACGTAGCTGTGTCGGCTGATGACAGTGTTGTGCTGTGCTGTGTGTCGGCTGATGACAGGTTGTTGTGCTGCTGACGTAGGTGTGTTCGGCTGATGACAGGTTGTTGTATGCTGTGCAGTGGTGTGTTCGGCTGATGACAGGTTGTTGTGCTGTGCGTGTGTTCGGCTGATGACAGGTTGTTGTGCTGTGCTGACAGTAGGCTGTGTTCGGCTGATGACAGTTGTTGTGTTGCTGAAGTAGGCTGTGTTCGGCTGATGAAGGTTGTTGTGCTGCTGACAGTAGGCTGTGTTCGGCTGATGACAGGTTGTTGTGCTGTGCTGACAGTAGGCTGTGTTCGGCTGATGACAGGTTGTTGTACTCTGCTGACAGTAGGCTGTGTTCGGCTGAGACAGGTTGTTGTGCTGTGCTGCTAGCTTGTTCGGCTGATGACAGGTGTTGTGCTGTGCTGACAGTAGGCTGTGTTCGGCTGATGACAGGTTGTTGTGCTTGTGACGTAGCTGTGTTCGGCTGATGATAGGTTGTTGTACTTGCTGACAGTAGGCTGTGTTCGGCTGATGACGATGGTTGTTGTCACGCAGGGCGGTTTCTGACATACATGTAATTGTTTCTGATGACAGGTATTGTTTTCTGACTGACAGTAGGTGTTGTCATTAAGTGATTCTTAGACTGAAGGTTTTGTCTGATGGTAGAGCTGTTCTCAATGAAGATGGTTGTTCTCTATGACAAAGATTGTCTTGATTCAGAAGTTTCTCTGATGACAGAGGTTGTTCTCTGATGACAGAGGTTGTTCTCTATAAGAAGGTTGTTCTTGATGAAGAAGGCTTTCCTGAGACAGATGTTTTCTCTGATCGAAGGTTGTTCTTGATGACAGAGTTCTCTAATGACAGAAGGTGTTTTGATGACGAAGTCTGATGACAGAAGATTGTTCTCTGATGCAGAAGGCTCTTCTCTGATGACAGAAGGTTGTTCTCTGATGACAGAAGGTGTTCTCTGATGACAGAAGGTTTTTTCTGATGACAGAAGACTCTTCTCTGATGACAGAAGGTTGTTCTCTGATGCAAAGGTTTCTCTAATGACGATAGGTTGTTCTCTGATGACAGAAGATTGTTCTCTGATGACAGAAGGTTGTTCTCTGATGACAGAAGGTTGTTCCTGATGACAGAAGACTCTTCTCTAATGACAGAAGGTTGTTCTCTGATGACAGAGGTTGTTCTCTGATGACAGATGGTTGTTCTGATGACAGATGGTTGTTCTCTGATGACAGAAGGTTGTTCTCTGATGACAGAAGGTTGTTCTCTGATGACAGATGGTTGTTCTCTGATGACAGAAGGTTGTTCTCTGATGACAGAAGGTTGTTCCCTGATGACAGAAGGTTGTTCTCTGATGACAGAAGGTTGTTCTCTGATGACAGAAGGCTCTTCTCTGATGACAGAAGGCTGTTCTCTGATGACAAAAGGCTCTTCTCTAATGCAATTAGGTTGTTCTCTGATGACAGAAGGTTGTTCTCTGATGACAGAAGGTTGTTCTTTGATGACATGATGTTGTTCTCTAATGACAGTAGGTTGTTCCCTGATGACAAAAGGCTCTTCTCTAATGACAGATGGTTGTTCTCTGATGACAGAAGGTTGTTCTCTGATGACATGATGTTGTTCTCTAATGACAGTAGGTTGTTCCCTGATGACAAAAGGCTCTTCTTTAATGACAGATGGTTGTTCTCTGATGACAGATGGTTGTTCTCTGATGACAGATGGTTGTTCTCTGATGACAGAAGGTTGTTCTCTGATGACAAAAGGCTCTTCTCTGATGACAGAAGGTTGTTCTCTGATGACAGAGGTTGTTCTCTGATGACAGAAGGTTGTTCTCTGATGACAGATGGTTGTTCTCTGATGACAGAGGTTGTTGTCTGATGACAGATGGTTGTTCTCTGATGACAGAAGGTTGTTCTCTGATGACAGAGGTTGTTGTCTGATGACAGATGGTTGTTCTCTGATGACAGATGGTTGTTCTCTGATGACAGAGGTTGTTGTCTGATGACAGATGGTTGTTCTCTGATGACAGAAGGTTGTTCTCTGATGACAGAAGGTTGTTCTCTGATGACAAAAGGCTCTTCTCTGATGACAGAAGGCTGTTCTCTGATGACAAAAGGCTCTTCTCTAATGACAGTAGGTTGTTCTCTGATGACAGAAGGTTGTTCTCTAATGACAGAAGGTTATTCTCTGGTGACAGAAGTTGTTTCCTGATAACATTATGTTGTTCTCTGATGACAGAAGGTTATTCTCTGGTGACAGGTTATTCTCTGATGACAGAAGGCTGTTCTCTGATGACAGAACGTTGTTCTCTGATGACAGAAGGTTGTTCTCTGATGACAGAAGATTGTTCTCTGATGACAGAAGATTGTTCTCTGATGGCAGAAGGCTTTTCTCTGATAACAGAAGATTGTTCTCTGATGACAGAAGATTGTTCTCTGATGACAGATGGTTGTTCTCTGATGACAGAAGTATTGTTCTCTGATGACAGAAGGCTGTTCTCCGATGACAGAAGATTGTTCTCTGATGACAGAAGATTGTTCTCTGATGACAGATGGTTGTTCTCTGATGACAGCAGGTTGTTCTCTGATGACAGAAGATTGTTCTCTGATGGCAGAAGGCTGTTCTCTGATGACAGATGGTTGTTCTCTGATGACAGAAGATTGTTCTCTGATGACAGATGGTTGTTCTCTGATGACAGCAGGTTGTTCTCTGATGACAGAAGATTGTTCTCTGATGGCAGAAGGCTGTTCTCTGATGACAGATGGTTGTTCTCTGATGACAGAAGATTGTTCTCTGATGGCAGAAGGCTGTTCTCTGATGACAGATGGTTGTTCTCTGATGACAGCAGGTTGTTCTCTGATGACAGAAGATTGTTCTCTGATGACAGATGGTTGTTCTCTGATGACAGCAGGTTGTTCTCTGATGACAGAAGATTGTTCTCTGATGGCAGAAGGCTGTTCTCTGATGACAGATGGTTGTTCTCTGATGACAGAAGATTGTTCTCTGATGACAGAAGGCTGTTCTCTGATGACAGCAGGTTGTTCTCTGATGACAGAAGATTGTTCTCTGATGACAGATGGTTGTTCTCTGATGACAGCAGGTTGTTCTCTGATGACAGAAGATTGTTCTCTGATGGCAGAAGGCTGTTCTCTGATGACAGAAGGCTGTTCTCTGATGACAGAAGGTTGTTCTCTGATGGCAGAAGGCTGTTCTCTGATGACAGAAGGCTGTTCTCTGATGACAGAAGGCTGTTCTCTGATGACAGAAGGCTGTTCTCTGATGACAGAAGGCTGTTCTCTGATGACAGAAGGCTGTTCTCTGATGACAGAAGGCTTGTTCTCTGATGGCAGAAGGCTGTTCTCTGATGACAGAAGGCTGTTCTCTGATGACAGTACATTATTCTCTGAAGAAATGTTGCAGTAAATTGTTCCCTGACGACAGTAAATTGTTCCCTGACGACAGTAAATTGTTCCCTGACGACAGTAAATTGTTCCCTGACGACAGTAAATTGTTCCCTGACGACAGTAAATTGTTCCCTGACGACAGTAAATTGTTCCCTGACGACAGTAAATTGTTCCCTGACGACAGTAAATTGTTCCCTGACGACAGTAAATTGTTCCCTGACGACAGTAAATTGTTCCCTGACGACAGTAAATTGTTCCCTGACGACAGTAAATTGTTCCCTGACGACAGTAAATTGTTCCCTGACGACAGTAAATTGTTCCCTGACGACAGTAAATTGTTCCCTGTTGACAGAAGCGTGTCCTCTGATAATAGTTGAATGTTTTCTAATGACAAGTTCTAACGAAAGGAGGTTGTTGTTCTCTGATGAGAGTAGGTTATTATGTAATGACGGTAGGTTGTGTTCTGAGGACAGTAGGTTGTTCTGTAATGGCAGTATGTTCTTTTTGACCTGGCGGCTGTGGGGTGTACTCTGGCGACAGTAGGTTGTTCTGTAATGGCAGTATGTTCTTTTTGACCTGGCGGCTGTGGGGAGTACTCTGGCGAGAGAAGGATGTTCACCGATGACAGAGGGTTGTTCCCTGGTGACGAGGAATTGTTCTGTGATACTAGTCGATTGCTCTCGGATGACAGGAGATTCTTCTTCTGTGAGTAGACTGTTTACAGGGGGCTGTTGACAATAAATTGTCTCCTGGTGGCAGAGGGTTGTTGTTCTCTGTTGATAGTAAGATGTCCTTTGATGACTGTATGTCATCTCCTGTTGACAGAGAGTTGTTCTCTGTTGATAGTAAGATGTCCTTTGATGACTGTATGTCATCTCCTGTTGACAGAGAGTTGTTCTCTGTTGATAGTAAGATGTCCTTTGATGACTGTATGTCATCTCCTGTTGACAGAGAGTTGTTCTCTATTGATAGTAAGATGTCCTTTGATGACTGTATGTCATCTCCTGTTGACAGAGAGTTGTTCTCTGTTGATAGTAAGATGTCCTTTGATGACTGTATGTCATCTCCTGTTGACAGAGAGTTGTTCTCTGTTGATAGTAAGATGTCCTTTGATGACTGTATGTCATCTCCTGTTGACAGAGAGTTGTTCTCTGTTGATAGTAAGATGTCCTTTGATGACTGTATGTCATCTCCTGTTGACAGAGAGTTGTTCTCTGTTGATAGTAAGATGTCCTTTGATGACTGTATGTCATCTCCTGTTGACAGAGAGTTGTTCTCTGTTGATAGTAAGATGTCCTTTGATGAGTGTAGGTTCTGTCCTGGTGACAGAGAGTTGTTCTCTGTTGATAGCATAGTGGCTAACTGTAAATAGTTTAAAGCAATGAGTCGTTCTTTCTTGTAGTAGGCTAAACTGGAAATGCCGTTATTCAGTGCCGGAGAATTGAGGAAAACTATCCAACGGATACAGCGAAGAATAATGTCATGTTGACATCACAATAGACTGTACGATCTTAGCCCAACACCACGGTGTGGTGAGTGTTGAACAATGAAGTCTCTGTATAACCAGTGTTCTGCGATTGTGGAAAGAAAGATGACGACGATTGTGGAAAGGAAGATGACGACGATTGTGGAAAGGAAGATGACGACGATTGTGGAAAGAGAGATGACGATGATTGTGGAAAGGAAGATGACGACGATTGTGGAAAGGAAGATGACGACGATTGTGGAAAGGAAGATGACGACGATTGTGGAAAGGAAGATGACGACGATTGTGGAAAGGTAGATGACGACGATTGTGGAAAGGAAGATGACGACGATTGTGGAAAGGAAGATGACGACGATTGTGGATAGAAAGATGACGACGATTGTGGAAAGGAAGATGAAGACGATTGTGGAAAGGAAGATGACGACGATTGTGGAAAGGAAGATGACGACGATTGTGGAAAGGAAGATGACGACGATCGTGGAAAGGAATGGAGAAACGGGACGAAGTTATGGGAGAAGGAAAGGGGGGGGGGGGGGGGGGGGGGGGTAGGAGGGGAGGGGTGCTCTGCCAGCCCACGATGTCAACAGCAATGAGAAGAAGAAGATGACATCGCTAGGGAAAGGAACAACAGAGGGGTGGGCCGGGAGGAGAGAGGGGGCAAGGGGGTGGGAAGTGAGAGGGCGAGGGGTGGGGGGCGATCTGCTTGTCCGCGATGTCAACAATAGCATAGGGAGGAATGTGACGACGGTTGTGGACAGGAACGGAAAAGTGGGGCGAAGGGAGGGAGAAGGAGGGGGAAGGGGAGAGGGACAGCGCGACACTAGAACACTTTCTGTATTTATTTGCCACCAGTGCACAGATTGTTCTTTCCACCTTTTGCTCATTGTTTCTTTTCTCTTTCCACCTTTTGCTCATTGTTTCTTTGTTCTTTCCACCTTTTGCTCATTGTTTCTTTTCTCTTTCCACCTTTTGCTCATTGTTTCTTTTCTCTTTCCACCTTTTGCTCATTGTTTCTTTGTTCTTTCCACCTTTTGCTCATTGTTTCTTTGTTCTTTCCACCTTTTGCTCATTGTTTCTTTGTTCTTTCCACCTTTTGCTCATTGTTTCTTTGTTCTTTCCACCTTTTGCTCATTGTTTCTTTGCTCTTTCCACCTTTTGCTCATTGTTTCTTTTCTCTTTCCACCTTTTGCTCATTGTTTCTTTGTTCTTTCCACCTTTTGCTCATTGTTTCTTTTCTCTTTCCACCTTTTGCTCATTGTTTCTTTTCTCTTTCCACCTTTTGCTCATTGTTTCTTTGCTCTTTCCACCTTTTGCTCATTGTTTCTTTGTTCTTTCCACCTTTTGCTCATTGTTTCTTTGCTCTTTCCACCTTTTGCTCATTGTTTCTTTGCTCTTTCCACCTTTTGCTCATTGTTTCTTTTCAAAATGTGCTTCGACTGTTTTCAGGAGCCAGGGGAGAGGTGGACGGATCCCAGACTCCCTGAGTCCTAGTTAGCCCTGTACAGCGGCCATCGCTGGGATGATGTGTCATAGTGAGCCCTGTACAGCGGCCATCGCTGGGATGATGTGTCATAGCCCTGTACAGCGGCCATCGCTGGGATGATATGCCATAGTTAGCCCTGTACAGCGGCCATCGCTGGGATGATATGCCATAGTCAGTCTTGTACAGCGGCCATCGCTGGGATGATATGCCATAGTTAGCCCTGTACAGCGGTCATCGCTGGGATGATATGCCATAGTTAGCTCTGAGCAGTAGTGATCGCTGGGATGATATGCCATAGTGAGCCCTGTCCAGCGGCCATCGCTGGGATGATATGCCATAGTGAGCCCTGTACAGCGGCCATCGCTGGGATGATATGCCATATTCAGTCTTGTACAGCGGCCATCGCTGGGATGATATGCCATAGTGAGCCCTGTCCAGCGGCCATCGCTGGGATGATATGCCATAGTTAGCCCTGTACAGCGGCCATCGCTGGGATGATATGCCATAGTTAGCCCTGTACAGCGGCCATCGCTGGGATGATATGCCATAGTTAGCCCTGTACAGCGGCCATCGCTGGGATGATATGCCATAGTGAGCCCTGTACAGCGGCCATCGCTGGGATGATATGCCATAGTTAGCTCTGAGCAGTAGTGATCGCTGGGATGATATGGGGACGACTGCTGTCATCCACCAGCTCTTTGCACCATGGATTACCGGACCTGCTTCAAACAAGGGACACCATGACTTGCCAATGCTTGGTTAGAAACGGGAACTGGAGGTTGATTCAGAAAAGAGCAAATCAATTGTTTGTCACATGAGAAAAACAAACATGTGAAGAATGTTACTTTTGGCAGTCAAGTTCAGAGATTGTTTCATCGTTAAACTTTGTCGAACAAGTCAAGTGGAAAGTGAATCACGTGCACTGACATCAGTGTCCTGGTCGATGCCGTCAGCGTGGGCACCAGAACTGGGCTGTTCCAGTCAGCAGCTCTGCCACTTCCATGATGTCACTCTGTGCTTGTGAGATGGAGATCTGAGAGTGCTGATGCTGTAAACTATTTACTGCTTACATTTCTTAAATACTTATTGTTCTCAGAACAAACTGAAAAACGAAGACTTCTGTGGTTTATCATGGAACAGAAAAACGAAGACTTCTGTGGTTTATCATGGAACAGAAAAACGAAGACTTCTGTGGTTTATCATGGAACAGAAAAACGAAGACTTGTGTGGTTTATCATGGAACAGAAAAACGAAGACTTGTGTGGTTTATCATGGAACAGAAAAACGAAGACTTCTGTGGTTTATCATGGAACAGAAAAACGAAGACTTGTGTGGTTTATCATGGAACAGAAAAACGAAGACTTGTGTGGTTTATCATGGAACAGAAAAACGAAGACTTGTGTGGTTTATCATGGAACAGAAAAACGAAGACTTGTGTGGTTTATCATGGAACAGAAAAACGAAGACTTGTGTGGTTTATCATGGAACAGAAAAACGAAGACTTCTGTGGTTTATCATGGAACAGAAAAACGAAGACTTCTGTGGTTTATCATGGAACAGAAAAACGAAGACTTGTGTGGTTTATCATGGAACAGAAAAACGAAGACTTCTGTGGTTTATCATGGAACAGAAAAACGAAGACTTCTGTGGTTTATCATTGAACAGAAAAACGAAGACTTCTGTGGTTTATCATGGAACAGAAAAAACGAAGACTTCTGTGGTTTATCATGGAACAGAAAAACGAAGACTTCTGTGGTTTATCATGGAACAGAAAAACGAAGACTTCTGTGGTTTATCATGGAACAGAAAAACGAAGGCTTCTGTGGTTTATCATGGAACAGGAAAACGAAGACTTCTGTGGTTTATCATGGAACAGAAAAACGAAGACTTCTGTGGTTTATCATGGAACAAGAAAACGAAGACTTCTGTGGTTTATCATGGAACAGAAAAACGAAGACTTGTGTGGTTTATCATGGAACAGAAAAACGAAGACTTCTGTGGTTTATCATGGAACAGAAAAACGAAGACTTGTGTGGTTTATCATGGAACAGAAAAACGAAGACTTCTGTGGTTTATCATGGAACAGAAAAACGAAGACTTCTGTGGTTTATCATGGAACAGAAAAACGAAGACTTCTGTGGTTTATCATGGAACAGAAAAACGAAGACTTGTGTGGTTTATCATGGAACAGAAAAACGAAGACTTCTGTGGTTTATCATGGAACAGAAAAACGAAGACTTGTGTGGTTTATCATGGAACAGAAAAACGAAGACTTCTGTGGTTTATCATGGAACAGAAAAACGAAGACTTGTGTGGTTTATCATGGAACAGAAAAACGAAGACTTCTGTGGTTTATCATGGAACTGAAAAACGAAGACTTGTGTGGTTTATCATGGAACAGAAAAACGAAGACTTCTGTGGTTTATCATGGAACTGAAAAACGAAGACTTCTGTGGTTTATCATGGAACAGAAAAACGAAGACTTCTGTGGTTTATCATGGAACAGAAAAACGAAGACTTCTGTGGTTTATCATGGAACAGAAAAACGAAGACTTCTGTGGTTTATCATGGAACAGAAAAACGAAGACTTCTGTGGTTTATCATGGAACAGAAAAACGAAGACTTCTGTGGTTTATCATGGCTCAGAACAAAGTGAAAAACGAAGACTTCTGTGGTTTATCATGGAACAGGAATCTATCCTGTTTTCGTACCTATAAAGGATCAAATTCCCATGACATAAAATCCAA
>CM031625.1:47853559-47867140 GCA_018398815.1 Conus ventricosus
CGTGTGCGTGCGTGCTGTGTGTGGGTGTTGTGTGTGTGGTGTGTGGTGTGTGTGTGGTGGTGTGCGTGCGTGCGGTGTGTGTGTGTGTGTGTGTGTGTGTGTGTGAGTGTGTGTGTGTGTGTGTGTGTGTGTGGTGTGTGTGTGTGTGTGTGTGTGTGTGCGTGTGTGTGTGCGCGCGCGCGCGCGCGTGTGTGTGTGTGTGTGTGTGTGTGTGTGTGGTGTGTGTGTGTGTGTGTGCGTGTGTGATCTTTTCATTTCATTTTACTTTTTTTTTTTACATGTCCTATCACTAATTGTGGTGAAAACACGTTAACTAAAAGATTCATTTATTCATTCATTACCACACATTGCCTTTTTCACCAAAGTCTGCAGACAAGTGCTGAAAGAACTGTCTTGAGTCAGCTGGTAGACAGCAGTCACCTGTGGAACATGCTGATACAGTGCTGAAAGAACTGTCTTCAGTCAGCTGGTAGACAGCAGTCACAAAGCTGTGGGACATGCTGATACAGTGCTGAAAGAACTGTCTTCAGTCAGCTGGTAGACAGCAGTCACATACCTGTGGGACATGCTGATACAGTGCTGAAAGAACTGTCTTCAGTCAGCTGGTAGACAGCAGTCACAAACCTGTGGAGCATGCTGATACAGTGCCGAAAGAACTGTCTTAGGCCAGCTGGTAGACAGCAGTCACAAAGCTGTGGAACATGCTGATACAGTGCTGAAAGAACTGTCTTAGGCCAGCTGGTAGACAGCAGTCACATACCTGTGGAACATGCTGATATAGTGCTGAAAGAACTGTCTTCAGTCAGCTGGTAGACAGCAGTCACAAAGCTGTGGAACATGCTGATACAGTGCTGAAAGAACTGTCTTAGGCCAGCTGGTAGACAGCAGTCACAAAGCTGTGGAACATGCTGATACAGTGCTGAAAGAACTGTCTTAGGCCAGCTGGTAGACAGCAGTCACATACCTGTGGAACATGCTGATATAGTGCTGAAAGAACTGTCTTCAGTCAGCTGGTAGACAGCAGTCACAAAGCTGTGGAACATGCTGATACAGTGCTGAAAGAACTGTCTTAGGCCAGCTGGTAGACAGCAGTCACAAAGCTGTGGAACATGCTGATACAGTGCTGAAAGAACTGTCTTAGGCCAGCTGGTAGACAGCAGTCACATACCTGTGGAACATGCTGATACAGTGCTGAAAGAACTGTCTTAGGCCAGCTGGTAGACAGCAGTCACATACCTGTGGAACATGCTGATACAATGCTGACAGAACTGTCTTGAGCCAGCTGGTAGACAGCAGAGTCACAAAGCTGTGGAACATGCTGATACAGTGCACCACTGTCACGGATGGTGTGGCGCTGTGAGTATGTCTGTCTGACTCTCACTTCCAAAAGTATGGATGCGTGTAACGATTATTCCCTACACACACCCACACCACTCGAACATGGACAGCCAGGCAGCACACCAGTTAGGTTTCTTTTATATGCTGCCCAGACCATCAAAACATAAACACGTATCAAAATAAATCGGCACAAAATCAGCACACGCCACCACCAGCATGGGCATTCAACAAACACAGGGAGCTTCCACCGTCGCTTTCAGAACTGACACATTGAATATTTCTCACTGGCACTGTCAGTAGTGTCCCAACAGACACAGTCCACACAGCTGGCTGCAACAAGCCCAAGTCACAGTCTTCACACGGCAAGCAGAGCCGCTCACGAACTCAGTTCGAGGTCCCACAGGGTACACCCACACTGAAGATCGCGGCAAGCAGAGCCCTTTGCTACTCTATTCCATGACTGACCTGGCGGCCAGCCTCTCCACATCGTCTTGATGGAGAATACTAAGGCCCTTTGCTACACTATTCCACTACTGACCGGGCGGTCAGCCTCTCCACGTCGTCGTGACGGAGAATCTGAGGCCCTTTACTACACAGTTCTACTACTGACCTGGCGGTCAGCCTCTCCACGTCGTTGTGACGGAGACAGCGGCTGGGGCACGGGCTGTACCCCCACACTCGATGGTAATCAGTTCCAGGCCGGACTCAAAGGCCTCACCGTGTGTTTGTTTGTTTTTCTTTGGCCTCGTTGTTCTTTTATTCCCGTAATGTTGTTTAGTAATTTTACGTTAACGTCACAATTTACGTTGACGTCAGAACAACCAAGATCAACATTCCTTGAAAAGATGTCAACAGCATAACCATGCTAAAGGCCGCTGCAGAGAACATCCCCAGTGGAGCCAGGATAAATCACAGATCGTGCTGGACTGAATACCTCCAACAGCTTGAACACAAAGTCTTCACTGGTCAAATAGAGAGTGTTTGCCTGATGAGCTAATGATCGTTAACTGGAACCACTCGCAGGGTCGGAGTGGCTTGAAAACTCTCCCTGTCCACCCAAGGAGTGAATGGATGCGTGATCCAGTTCAGGGAGAGTTAAAGGCGGCGGAAGGAGAGAGAAGAGCCCCACGTTCCATCATGCCATGCCCTAGACACGGTAAACCTGTGACGGTAAGCCCACAGCTAATACTGTGTAATAGGCTATGGACAGTTCACTGCCCCTAAGGTTAATAGGCTATGGACAGTTCACTGTCCCTAAGGTTAATAGGCTATGGACAGTTCACTGTCCCTAAGGTTAATAGGCTGTGGACAGTTCACTGCCCCTAAGGTTAATAGGCTATGGACAGTTCACTGTCCCTAAGGTTAATAGGCTATGGACAGTTCACTGTCCCTAAGGTTAATAGGCTGTGGACAGTTCACTGCCCCTAAGGTTAATAGGCTATGGACAGTTCACTGTCCCTAAGGTTAATAGGCTATGGACAGTTCACTGCCCCTAAGGTTAATAGGCTATGGACAGTTCACTGCCCCTAAGGTTAATAGGCTGTGGACAGTTCACTGCCCCTAAGGTTAATAGGCTATGGACAGTTCACTGTCCCTAAGGTTAATAGGCTATGGACAGTTCACTGTCCCTAAGGTTAATAGGCTATGGACAGTTCACTGTCCCTAAGGTTAATAGGCTATGGACAGTTCACTGCCCCTAAGGTTAATAGGCTATGGAACTTTAACCTTCTTTAAAACCTACCCCAGGACAAAATACCCACTTACCTCTCAGTTACTGGAGGCATCAGATCGACAAGTGCAAAGCAAGAGTCAGACGTCGAATAACCTTAATGAAGAAGTTGTCTAGAACATCGTGGGGAACAGTCCACAGCATGTAGAAGAAGCTGTACCTGGGGCATATAAGACCTGTCCATTACGGAGCAGCTATATTGAGAACCGCGTTACAATCCAACTTGGACAAAGTCAGCCGGTTCAGAACTAGACATTACGAATCATCACGTGTGCACCCGAGTCCTCCCAGAACCAGGCCATGGATACTGTGAATGGTCTTAAGAACCTGGAAAGCAGACGGCACAGAAAAGTCTTCACACACACTGTTCGATTCAAGACTATGACGATCTAGAAGAATGTTAGAGCCCACGAGAGGGAAGTAGTTAGCCTCCTCAAGAAAGCTCTGGACACTGGCAGACACCGATGGCCCAACAACAGGAGGCTACCAGGAATGCGGCTTGTGGATTTCTCATCACCCTGCAAGATGGAACAAGCTAGGACACTGCCAAGTTCTACCAGGAATACGGCTGACGGATTTCTCATCACCCTGCAAGATGGAACAAGCTAGGACACTGCCAAGTTCTACCAGGAATGCAGCTGAAAAACTAAAGACATTATGCAAACAGTATAAAATATAGGGGACAATCTTTGAGCCTACGCCTGAGGATCCACCCAAGGATGCAAGGGAGATCCCCCACTATTAGATTGTTCGTCTTTGTATTTGTCTGACTTTATTCAAGTTTAAAAGGCTGTGCCAGTCTTGAATAAAAGTTACTCTGTGTTAGGTTTTCTTATGGAGCAAGAGTTACCCCACTTGTTTATTGTTTACTGTTCCCTGCCATTTTCAACCTCGTGGAAGATTTAATTTTTCTAGAATGACAAATGATTTACATAGTGTGCCAAGCTACATGCCAATGCCTATTCATAGAGGATGGAAGCGTAAGATGACGAAATTTCGTTTTGGTATTTTTGACATCTCTGTTTATCGTCCTCGCTATAGTCAGTCAAGGAATCGTAAACGGCAGTATCCGATTCGTCCATAGGAATTTCTGACTGAGGGTACGTCTGCTGGACATTTCTCCGCTTTCGGGATGTGCAATGTGACGTCAGCCTGGCGATGACGCCATGGGAAGATAACGCTTGTCTTTCCATTGTACACAGAGTTACCTTTTTCAGTCACAAGTCTGGTAAGAAGCGCACGCTTCAATAACGTCAGGACACCGACTGTTTGCAGTAGTCTGCAGGTGCCCCACGCACACCATTCCGTGCCCATGTTTCTGCTTTTTCTTTCTCTGATGAAGCTGTTAGGCCGACGGATGGGACAAAACTGCTTTGGGTGTGCATACCTACAGCATCGGTTCCGTGAAAATGGCAGGGTCACATCCGCTAGATGTGAGCTTTTACACAGATGATCTCTCTGCAGATTTCCAGAAACACCGTCTGGTCAGAATAGGTCACATATCGGGACTGCTGGCCCGGCCCATGACGAGTCAACAAGGTATGATTTTTAGGGACATTGCAAGAGGCTCTTCATCACATGGACTAAATCATCTTCCCCAGTCTGCAGAAATACTACAGATGTACATGTTACAGTTGGAACTGGAATTAGCCCTAGGAATACACTCCTGAATGCTGAAAAAACAATCCTTCACGCATGATTCCAAAATAAGAAATGTGCTTTTGAGATGAAAAATAACAACAGCAAGTCAGCCAGGCACGGCATGCCCCATGCAACAGATGGTTCCGTCTTTCCTGCAGAAGAGCGAAAAGCATGGCAGTGACCCCTGACCTGACCTGGCAGCATGACCCCTCACCCTGGCCATGCCTCCCCCACCACCAGCAGACCTGTCGCTGGATTCCTTTCCTCAGGAGGGAGTGTCGTCTGTCGTCAGATCGCTGAGGAACATCACTGCACCAGACCAGTCTTTTTTACAGCGACATCAAGATGACGTGATTTTCCCTCTGAGTAGCAGATCCTAGGTAGGCAGTCCGTCGTGTAAAACGAGTGTGGATTGTAAAGCGCCTAGAGCTTGGTCTCTAGCCGAGGATAAGGCGCTATATAAGTATTCATCATCATCATCATCATCATCATCATTCCATGATTGATGGAAACAAGAAACTTAGAAACTTCTGCCGATTACGTTTCATAAACAAACTGAATAAAGCCTCCGGCCTCATTGAAAAAAAAGGGGAAAAGGTGATCGTTGTTGAGAAAATAAAGCCTCCGGCCTCATTGAAAAAAAAGGGGAAAAGGTGATCGTTGTTGAGAAACACAGACACCCACCAGTCCTCCCCCCCTCCCCCCCCCCCCCCCCCCCCCCACACACACACACACCTGCCTTCCCCCTTAAGTAGGATAAGGCCGAGCTTTTCTCTTCTTCCTTTAAAAAGAACATATTTCGTGATGGATAACATTCCTGATAGCTGACACTCCCTAAAGCAATGCTCACTTTTGTCTGGACCTTTAACCTTTACCCCCTAATCAAAAACATCCCATGTGTATTGACACATTGTGCGTGGAGGTGTCTTGTCCAAGAACCCTGGCAGAAGACGCCATTTTTCGCACAGCACAACGAACGCAAGCTACTGAAAATCGCATCAAAATTAACATACCACCCCCTTCCCTCCCCCTATGATTTCATGGCTGACGTAGAGATTGGACGGCGAGCAATGCGTCCGACTCGGTGTGTGTGTGTGTGTGTGTGTGTGTGTGTGTGTGCGTGTGTGTGTGAGTAAACTATTGAGTGAAAAGCTTCGCGTCAGCAGAAAAAGTAGGATCGGTCAAACCACTTCGTTTTTGTTTGTTGTGTGTGTATGAGGGGAGCGGGAATGGGAGGGGTGGGGGGGAAGGAGAGGCGTGGGGCAGAGTAAAACAAAACATACAGTACATACTCGCGCGCGCACACACACACACACACACACACACACACACACACACACACACACCTTGTGGTTTTCTAGAGAGCTCCCACTCTTCCAGGTCCTGTTCTCATTCATTTTCATCAACCCATTTTCCTATATGTCTTCAATATTCTTCACTGCTTTGTTAGTACCATAATAAATACACCAATTTCTGTTCTCAATCATTTTCATCAGCCCATTTTCTTATTGTCTTCAATATTCTTCACCGCTTTGTTAGTACCATAATAAATACACCAATTCCTGTTCTCATTCACTTTCATCAACTCATTTTCCTATATGTCTTCAATATTCTTCACTGCTTTGTTAGTACCATAATAAATACACCAAATCTTAATTTTTTGTCTACAGCTGTGAGTGAGAGATTTGCCTCCTTAACATGGTGTAGCCTAATCACTTTGTTGCACAATGGAACGAATTTCAAATACTAAAAACAACAATTTGTTTGCTAAAGTTTCAATTTGGAGACATAGATGAGTTGCCTACATCTTGATATGAAAATCAGCTGGACAGCATTCAGGACAGAAACATCACTAAAACTGTCAAATGTATTATGATGACGTAATTGTTTTAAATTAAAGGTAAGAGAAGTGGGCTTTTTTTCTGGCTTTCGATTACACAATAGCAATTGTGATTCAATATCGAAGAGTTTGAGGCGTGTGTGTGTGTGTGTGTGTGTGTGTGTGTGTGTGTGTGTGTGTGTGTGTGTGTGTTCCAAATTTTTGTCTATAGGGCAGATTTTCAAGTTATAAACGAATGTTTCGAATAACAGTAATGTAGGTAGACGTACTTCCGCGTCAATTGCGGAATAACCCAAAGCTGTCCGTGTTCACCATTAGCTTTGTCCGTGTTCATCATTAGCTTTGTCCGTGTTCACCATTAGCTTTGTCCGTGTTCACCATTAGCTTTGTCCGTGTTCACCATTAGCTTTGTCCGTGTTCACCATTAGCTTTGTCCGTGTTCACCATTAGCTTTGTCCGTGTTCACCATTAGCTTTGTCCGTGTTCACTATTAGCTTTGTCCGTGTTCACCATTAGCTTTGTCCGTGTTCACCATTAGCTTTGTCCGTGTTCACTATTAGCTTTGAGAAGCAAACCATTGAGGCTACACGTATCACACGTGTAGGCGTCACAGTTCCCAGTCATTCATTCTCGCTACACGTATCACACGTGTAGGCGTCACAGTTCCCAGTCATTCATTCTCGCTACACGTATCACACGTGTAGGCGTCACAGTTCCCAGTCATTCATTCTCGCTACACGTATCACACGTGTAGGCGTCACAGTTCCCAGTCATTCATTCTCGCTACACGTATCACACGTGTAGGCGTCACAGTTCCCAGTCATTCATTCTCGCTACACGTATCACACGTGTAGGCGTCACAGTTCCCAGTCATTCATTCTCGCTACACGTATCACACGTGTAGGCGTCACAGTTCCCAGTCATTCATTCTCGCTACACGTATCACACGTGTAGGCGTCACAGTTCCCAGTCATTCATTCTCGCTACACGTATCACACGTGTAGGCGTCACAGTTCCCAGTCATTCATTCTCGCTACACGTATCACACGTGTAGGCGTCACAGTTCCCAGTCATTCATTCTCGCTACACGTATCACACGTGTAGGCGTCACAGTTCCCAGTCATTCATTCTCGCTACACGTATCACACGTGTAGGCGTCACAGTTCCCAGTCATTCATTCTCGCTACACGTATCACACGTGTAGGCGTCACAGTTCCCAGTCATTCATTCTCGCTACACGTATCACACGTGTAGGCGTCACAGTTCCCAGTCATTCATTCTCGCTACACGTATCACACGTGTAGGCGTCACAGTTCCCAGTCATTCATTCTCGCTACACGTATCACACGTGTAGGCGTCACAGTTCCCAGTCATTCATTCTCGCTAACACGTATCACACGTGTAGGCGTCACAGTTCCCAGTCATTCATTCTCGCTACACGTATCACACGTGTAGGCGTCACAGTTCCCAGTCATTCATTCTCGCTACACGTATCACACGTGTAGGCGTCACAGTTCCCAGTCATTCATTCTCGCTACACGTATCACACGTGTAGGCGTCACAGTTCCCAGTCATTCATTCTCGCTACACGTATCACACGTGTAGGCGTCACAGTTCCCAGTCATTCATTCTCGCCTACACGTATCACACGTGTAGGCGTCACAGTTCCCAGTCATTCATTCCGCTACACGTATCACACGTGTAGGCGTCACAGTTCCCAGTCATTCATTCTCGCTACACGTATCACACGTGTAGGCGTCACAGTTCCCAGTCATTCATTCTCGCTACACGTATCACACGTGTAGGCGTCACAGTTCCCAGTCATTCATTCTCGCTACACGTATCACACGTGTAGGCGTCACAGTTCCCAGTCATTCATTCTCGCTACACGTATCACACGTGTAGGCGTCACAGTTCCCAGTCATTCATTCTCGCTACAACGTATCACACGTGTAGGCGTCACAGTTCCCAGTCATTCATTCTCGCTACACGTATCACACGTGTAGGCGTCACAGTTCCCAGTCATTCATTCTCGCTACACGTATCACACGTGTAGGCGTCACAGTTCCCAGTCATTCATTCTCGCTACACGTATCACACGTGTAGGCGTCACAGTTTCCCAGTCATTCATTCTCGCTACACGTATCACACGTGTAGGCGTCACAGTTCCCAGTCATTCATTCTCGCTACACGTATCACACGTGTAGGCGTCACAGTTCCCAGTCATTCATTCTCGCTACACGTATCACACGTGTAGGCGTCACATTTCCCAGTCATTCATTCTCGCCACACGTATCACACGTGTAGCGTCACAGTTCCCAGTCATTCATTCTCGCCACACGTATCACACGTGTAGGCGTCACAGTTCCCAGTCATTCATTCTCGCTACACGTATCACACATGTAGGCGTCACAGTTCCCAGTCATTACGTATCACACGTGTAGGCGTCACAGTTCCCAGTCATTACGTATCACACGTGTAGGCGTCACAGTTCCCAGTCATTACGTATCACACGTGTAGGCGTCACAGTTCCCAGTCGTTACGTATCACACGTGTAGGCGTCACAGTTCCCAGTCATTCATTCTCGCTACACGTATCACACGTGAGGCGTCACAGTTCCCAGTCATTCATTCTCGCTACACGTATCACACGTGTAGGCGTCACAGTTCCCAGTCATTCATTCTCGCTACACACGTATCACACGTGTAGGCGTCACAGTTCCCAGTCGTTACGTATCACACGTGTAGGCGTCACAGTTCCCAGTCATTCATTCTCGCTACACGTATCACACGTGTAGGCGTCACAGTTCCCAGTCATTCATTCTCGCTACACGTATCACACGTGTAGGCGTCACAGTTCCCAGTCATTCATTCTCGCTACACGTATCACACGTGTAGGCGTCACAGTTCCCAGTCATTCATTCTCGCTACACGTATCACACGTGTAGGCGTCACAGTTCCCAGTCATTCATTCTCGCTACAACGTATCACACGTGTAGGCGTCACAGTTCCCAGTCATTCATTCTCGCTACACGTATCACACGTGTAGGCGTCACAGTTCCCAGTCATTCATTCTCGCTACACGTATCACACGTGTAGGCGTCACAGTTCCCAGTCATTCATTCTCGCTACACGTATCACACGTGTAGGCGTCACAGTTCCCAGTCATTCATTCTCGCTACACGTATCACACGTGTAGGCGTCACAGTTCCCAGTCATTCATTCTCGCTACACGTATCACACGTGTAGGCGTCACATTTCCCAGTCATTCATTCTCGCCACACGTATCACACGTGTAGGCGTCACAGTTCCCAGTCATTCATTCTCGCCACACGTATCACACGTGTAGCGTCACAGTTCCCAGTCATTCATTCTCGCTACACGTATCACACATGTAGGCGTCACAGTTCCCAGTCATTACGTATCACACGTGTAGGCGTCACAGTTCCCAGTCATTACGTATCACACGTGTAGGCGTCACAGTTCCCAGTCATTACGTATCACACGTGTAGGCGTCACAGTTCCCAGTCGTTACGTATCACACGTGTAGGCGTCACAGTTCCCAGTCATTCATTCTCGCTACACGTATCACACGTGTAGGCGTCACAGTTCCCAGTCATTCATTCTCGCTACACGTATCACACGTGTAGGCGTCACAGTTCCCAGTCATTCATTCTCGCTACACGTATCACACGTGTAGCGTCACAGTTCCCAGTCGTTACGTATCACACGTGTAGGCGTCACAGTTCCCAGTCATTCATTCTCGCTACACGTATCACACGTGTAGGCGTCACAGTTCCCAGTCATTCATTCTCGCTACACGTATCACACGTGTAGGCGTCACAGTTCCCAGTCATTCATTCTCGCTACACGTATCACACGTGTAGGCGTCACAGTTCCCAGTCATTCATTCTCGCTACAACGTATCACACGTGTAGGCGTCACAGTTCCCAGTCATTCATTCTCGCTACACGTATCACACGTGTAGGCGTCACAGTTCCCAGTCATTACGTATCACACGTGTAGGCGTCACAGTTCCCAGTCATTACGTATCACACGTGTAGGCGTCACAGTTCCCAGTCATTACGTATCACACGTGTAGGCGTCACAGTTCCCAGTCGTTACGTATCACACGTGTAGGCGTCACAGTTCCCAGTCATTCATTCTCGCTACAACGTATCACAACGTGTAGGCGTCACAGTTCCCAGTCATTCATTCTCGCTACAAAGTATCACACGTGTAGGCGTCACAGTTCCCAGTCATTCATCTCGCTACACGTATCACACGTGTAGGCGTCACAGTTCCCAGTCATTACGTATCACACGTGTAGGCGTCACAGTTCCCAGTCATTACGTATCACACATGTAGGCGTCACAGTTCCCAGTCATTACGTATCACACGTGTAGGCGTCACAGTTCCCAGTCGTTACGTATCACACGTGTAGGCATCACAGTTCCCAGTCATTACGTATCACACGTGTAGGCGTCACAGTTCCCAGTCATTACGTATCACACGTGTAGGCGTCACAGTTCCCAGTCATTACGTATCACACGTGTAGGCGTCACAGTTCCCAGTCATTACGTATCACACGTGTAGGCGTCACAGTTCCCAGTCATTACGTATCACACGTGTAGGCGTCACAGTTCCCAGTCATTACGTATCACACGTGTAGGCGTCACAGTTCCCAGTCATTACGTATCACACGTGTAGGCGTCACAGTTCCCAGTCATTACGTATCACACGTGTAGGCGTCACAGTTCCCAGTCATTACGTATCACACGTGTAGGCGTCACAGTTCCCAGTCATTACGTATCACACGTGTAGGCGTCACAGTTCCCAGTCATTACGTATCACACGTGTAGGCGTCACAGTTCCCAGTCATTACGTATCACACGTGTAGGCGTCACAGTTCCCAGTCGTTACGTATCACACGTGTTGGCGTCACAGTTCCCAGTCATTACGTATCACACGTGTAGGCGTCACAGTTCCCAGTCATTACGTATCACACGTGTAGGCGTCACAGTTCCCAGTCGTTCATTCTCGCTACAAAACACACGTGTAGGCGTCACAGTTCCCAGTCGTTCATTCTCGCTACAAAACTGCTAATATCAATTTTGATAAAGCAGATGAAAACGACATTGTTTCTCAATGGCCGATGTCATATTCTGAAATCGTTAAAAACCTTGTCATGATTTAAAGAATTTTCTGGTTTGAGACTAAGTTCGAAAAATGAAAGTTTTTAAACAATGAAGTTTTTATAAAATCTAGAGCACGCAGAGAAGCCGACGACATTGCCACGCTGATTTGACGCTATCCAATGAAAACTCACGTGTCAGGTGACTGTCGCTATCCAATGAAAACTCACGTGTCAGGTGACTGTCGGCAGTGACTGGTTTTTACTTTGCATTTTCACTCCCTGCACTCCGATACTTGAACGAACATTTTTTTTTAACGGATTTGCCCAAGAAACGACTTGACCCTTGTTGAATCTTCATGTTGACAGCTGTGAGGCCAGGAGAGCGTCACCTGATGTCTTTGCAGGTTTAAACAGACTGGCAGTTTCCTAGTGTGGAACGAACATGTTCAGAACTTGCAGACTGATCTGTCCAGTCCCAGCGACTGTCCTCGCATAGACCTGTTGTGATTTGGGATTAGTAGAGATGGAGAGGGAAGAGTCGGGGGGAGGTTGGGGGTGCATCTTATTAGGAAACGTACTAACAGAAAGTTTCAGTTATTCAGGAGTGCCTTTCCTACCCCGCCCCCCACCTCCACCCAAACCCAGTCAAGAGCGTAAGAGAGAGAGAGAGGGAGAGAGAAAATGTGTGTGAATGTGTGTGTTAATGGATGTGTGCGCGCGCGCGTGTGTGTGTGATCGCATAGTCATGTACATTGTGTGTGTGTGTGTGTGTGACTATGTGTGTGCGTGTGTGCTGTACTTCTGTATGCATGTGACGAGCCCGCGCGCGCGCGCGCGTGTTTGTATGGGGGGTGGGGGTGCTGTACTTGTGTAGGCATGTGATTGCACTGGGGGTTTATGTCAGTCAATAACAACGCTGCTAAAATTACTTGGATACAATTATCAAATCATGAAAATAATGTTTTACTATGGTATCGACATGGAACTACTATATTCAAGTCAGCGGAAGCATGATGCATGCGCGCGCGCACACACACATACACACACACGCGCGCGCGCGCGCCCACGCACACACACACACATACACACACACGCACGCACGCACGCACGCACACGCACACACACACACACACACACACACACACACACACACACACTGTTTCATAGAGTCCTAAAACTTGAAAAGGACTGGAACGCGAAAGGTTTGCTGATTAGTTGTTGTTTTTGTCATCTCGCATAATGTTCCCCAGTCTGATCTCAGTGCCTTCCGACTAATCAATCATTATAGCCACAAAGAAAACGGTTCTTCGCAGAGCGCGCACACACACACACACACACACACACACACACACACCCCACACACAGCGCGCGCGCGCGAAAGAATTCGACAATGGATAAGAGACGGGAGCGGAGGGTATTAGACAACCCTGCGAGGGCCTCATCGTCGACTTTTTCCCAGTGAAGAGTGCGAGGCGCTGAGTTCCCACGCTCCCACTTTGTGAATAAACTGGGCCATCGTGCTCTCCAAGCAGCTCGGCCAATCAGAAGGGCCGTTCTGTCATCAGGGAATTCCTCACTCGCTGTTTCCCTCGGAGGCCGCAAGGCCAAACTTCCCACCACAGTTTAAAAAAAAAAAATGGGAGGAGTGGCGAAGTGTGTGTGTGTGAGGGGGGGGGGGGAGGGTTAGCGAAGTGTGGGGGTGGAGGGCTCTGGCTGGGCTGAAAAAGAGGCCACCCCCGCTAGACGGAGCCTTCTCTCTGTTATTTCTACCTTCCTCCCTCTCCCATTTACCCCCTCCGCTCCTTCTCACCCCCCTCTTCGTCCTCTTCCGAGCGGCCGAGTCCACTGGGTTCTCCCGTCCCTACACCACCGAGGGCTGTAGCGGCGTGTGTGTGTG
>CM031625.1:47867240-47879740 GCA_018398815.1 Conus ventricosus
TGTGTGTGTGTGAAGAGTTGGGAGCTGAGACAGCCCAGGCCAGCCAACCAACGACCAAGCAAGCCAGCAGCCACAGCAAGCAAGGCTTCGTTTTTTTTCTTCTTGCTTGCAGGCGGAGGAGAAGAGGTGGGAAGATTCCTCTCACACATTGACTAGCAGGTCATCGGCGGCCCAAACTCCACTGTGCTGGCAGGCGATCGTGTCGGGTCTTGCCCTGTGATCAGCCTGTTGCCGTGATCGGCCGTGAGAGCCAAGCTGGCGAGAGAGAGTACTGGCTGACTGTGCGTGTGTGTGTGTGTGAGTGTGAGTGTGTACTAGGCTGTATGACGGGTGGAGATCGAGGGTGGTTGGTGTGTGCGCTGTGCGGGCCTAGGAATGTGTGCATCAATGAGCTCTTCTGCCAGCACTGAGCCTGATGCCAGCCCGTCCTCCTGCACCTCGGGGGCTGCGGGGCTGGAATGAACTCTCGACAACTGCCTGTCTTTTACTGGCACGTCGTCTTCTTTATCTTCTTCCCCGAGTCCGCCTTGTGAATGGACTGAGCTGCAGTGAAGCATGAGGACTTGCCTTTGCTGTCGACAATGTGAACAGGGTGTCAGGGGGTAGACTTTCAAGCAGGCGTGATTAAAGGCGGACAAATGGTTTGTTGTGGAAAGTGCTATCTGCCACTGACTCCTTCCTAACCCATCAGACCCTAACCACTCCAAAGTGTAGCGGATGCCATGAGCCAGTCTGTGTCCCCTCAGGACGGCCTGCCAGATGACAACTACCCTGCACCGTCCGCATGCCCTCTCCAGCACTCGCACTGTCACCCGTCTCCCACTGCTGGAGCAGCCACGTCCACTCCCACTCCCACCCCCTCACCCCCACCAGCCTTGGCCTTGGCCACTCCTCTGCCCGTGCCAGCGTCCTCAGCAGAGCCCCAGTCCCCTCAGATTCTGGCTCAGCACCACAAGGTTCTTCGCCAGGCCGTGCGCAATGGGGACTCCTCCGGACTGCGGCGACTGCTGGAGGCCCGGGAGGGCAAGATCAACCTCAACGTCTTTGACGCGGAGGGTCAGACCATCCTGCACGAGAGCTGTCAGCTGGGCAACCTGGAGCTGGTCAAGCTGCTGGTCAGGTTCGGGGCCGACGTCCGCCTGGCCAACAGAGACGGCTGGAGCGCCGTGCACATCGCCGCCTACAGCGGACACACAGACATCCTGCTGTACCTCATGACAGCCACCAACCTGGCCTGCCGGAGGTCCTAGCCCTGCCTGTCCTGTTGGAGGTCCTAGCCCTGTCTGTCCTGCTGGAGGTCCTAGCCCTGCGTGTCCTGCTGGAGGTCCTAGCCCTGTGTGTCCTGCTGGAGGTCCTAGCCCTGTCTGTCCTGCTGGAGGTCCTAGCCCTGTGTGTCCTGCTGGAGGTCCTAGCCCTGTCTGTCCTGTTGGAGGTCCTAGCCCTGCGTGTCCTGTTGGAGGTCCTAGCCCTGCCTGTCCTGCTGGAGGTCCTAGCCCTGCCTGTCCTGCTGGAGGTCCTAGCCCTGCGTGTCCTGCTGGAGGTCCTAGCCCTGCGTGTCCTGTTGGAGGTCCTAGCCCTGCGTGTCCTGCACCCGTCACTGCACGTGCAGGAGAGGATGTGTCCCCACAGTGAAGGGTGTGTGTGTGTGCACTGTTTAGCTCAGCTGGGCTGCGTATGTGTGAAAGTGTGAGTGAGGTGTTGAAGACACGTGGGGTCTTCTGTGGATCATCTTCACAACCTTAGGATGTCTTCAGTTCTGAGGTCTCCGTGTACAGTGTACAGCTGTACGTCAGGTCTGTGTGATGGTGTCTCCAGTGCCGTGGCTCCAGTGATGTTAGGCCCCACGTGGACGATCATGTCCACTGTGACGTGAAGCAGAATCTGACTGTAATGAAGGAATACTCTGTGCCTGACATGTTCCAGGCCAAACAATCTGGAACAAGTCACGCCCAAATGTTGTCTGGCAACGTACTCCAACAGCGACGGCTTTGTGGTGGTCCTGGTGTTAGCAGAGTGGTGGCATCACCCAGTCGTCTTGTTACTGGGGAAACGTGCAGTGCAGCGTGCCTTGCCGACTCACGTCATTGTCAAGGTCTCCACGGAAACGCTTTACACTTGGCGTTGCCATGTCCGTGGCTTCAAGACGTGTGGTGTGATTTGGGGCAAAGCGGTGTGTGGCAGCCCTCGTGTTCCACTATTGGAACACCTGTCAGTGCGGTCACGTCCTTCAGCGACTGCATCAGACTTCAGCAAGTGCTTCATCAGACTTCAGCAAGTGCTTCATGGAGACAGCGTGAACGACTTTTAACAGGATCATCAGTCCATTGAACAACAGGACATATAATGTACTCTGTGTGCTTCTCTTGTTGGACAATCCTGATACTGTTTCGTTGTTGTCTTTACCAATTGTATCTGAACAAAGAGTAGTTGTGCTCCCCTACCCCCAAGCTGTCACTTCCATCTCGTTGTGTGTATATAGAAGGTGAGACCTGCAGATCACAGCAGTCCATAATACTGTAGCTGACTCCTGCTGTTCCAGAGTTCGCTGATCTGTGTTTCCAACGACGAGGTCTTCTTCCAGTCGGGACATCAACCAAGCATGCTGTTATTTCATTATGAAGGGTGAACGGAATTTGTAATAGTGTCTCCGAACTCCTACAACTCGCTGTAGGGCGTGGGATAGCGTGCATCCTTGATGAACTGGTGGCATTCTGCAGAGCTAACAGTATTTCATTGACCATTGTGATGTGGGGAAGGCTTACTACAGTTTTCCTAGCGTGAGGCAAAGCTCTCACGACTCGGGAGATAAGAATGTGAAGTGAGGTGTGAAAAGTCGGTTTAGTCGTGAAGTGCTGATGGTTATCGTCCCGTCTCCGCGCGGTGTCCCTGTCCCCCCCCCCCCCCCCCCCCCCCCCCACCTCCTTCCTCCAGTTCCCAACCGAGATATCTGTTGACATCCAGGATGTGAGAGATGAATGGCGACAGGCGGAGTTCCCACGCAGGGAGTTCTACACTGCTCTGGTGGGCCGGCGATTGTCAGGATTCCATCTTCCATTGTTCTGTGAAGACTGTCAGCAGGATCTCTCTCTCTCTCTCTCTCTCCTCTCTCTCTCTCTCTCTGTCGTTCATGTTCGTATTTTCTGGTTAATCAGCCTCGAGTTGTAGTTTTCCATCGGCGCATAATGTTGAACTTTGGATCATTCCCCAACATCAGCGACAAAAACAACAGGCCCATGTGAATGTAGAGGTGTGTGTAAAGGCCCATGTGAATGGAGGGCCTAGGGTGTGTAAAGGGTGTACACATGGAGTGAAATGACAGACCGGATAACAGACTTATTACTGAAAATCATTTATGGATCCATATTGACTGTGGGCAATCATTTCTCAACCAATGGCAATCAGTCTTCATCGTTAATCAATCAGTAAAGCAGAATCACAGGCCTACAGATTTTCAGGGCCTGTGAGATCCATCAGCTATTTCAGAGAGAGAGAGAGAGTGAGGTGGGGAGGGGGAGGGAGGAAGAGGGAGAGAGAGACAGAGAGCGAGAGAATATATGGTTTATGCATGCACATAAACATACACACGCGCTCGCGCGCGCGCGTTTTTGTAGGTATGTGTAAATCAAGGTTTTTTTCCCATAGTTTTAGGGCAAAGCCATAAAAGAGGGTAAGGACCATACAAAAAAACTACAAAACAAAACAAAACAAAACAAAAGGCACGTGGCAGCATATTATGACGGACTGACGTAGGTTTTAATAACAATCCGGCAGAGTTCATGTTTGCTAACATTCAGTTATATCAGGAGGTAGAAAATGTGCGTGTAAGTGCGAGAGCTCACTCGCGTCAGACACACACACGCATTCTCTCTCTCTCTCTCTCTCTCTCTCTCTCTCTCTCTCTCTCTCTCTCTCTCTCTCTCTCTCTCTCTCTGTGTGTGTGTGTGTGTGTGTGTGTGTGTGTGTGTCACGCACACACACACACACACACACACACACACACACACACACACACACACACACACACACACACACACACGTGCGCGCGCACACACGCACGCACGCACTCTCGTGCGCGTGTACACAGGCATGTATCTGACACAACAGTAATTACGTATCACTGTCCACCTGATCTTACGTACACATGCAACAACACAGTGGACTAATTAGAAGAAGCGAGGAGTAGACTATGACACACGGAACAACACACAGTGGGCTCATGAAAAGTAGGAAGACACTGAAACTCCAGTAACAGCACACAATGAGCTCATTAGGAGAGATAAACAATACACACGCAACAGCACGTAATGGGCTAATTAGGACAAGTAAGGAAGACCCTGTGACACAAGCCACAAGACAGTGGCCTAATTAGGAGAAGTAAGAAAGACCCTGTGACACAAGACAGTGGCCTCATTAGGTGAAGTAAGAAAGACCCTGTGACACAAGCCACAAGACAGTGGCCTAATTAGGTGAAGTAAGGAAGACCATGTGACACAAGACACAAGACAGTGGCCTCATTAGGAGAAGTAAGGAAGACCATGTGACACAAGACACAAGACAGTGGCCTCATTAGGAGAAGTAAGGAAGACCATGTGACACAAGACAGTGGCCTCATTAGGAGAAGTAAGGAAGACCATGTGACACAAGCCACAAGACAGTGGCCTCATTAGGAGAAGTAAGAAAGACCCTGTGACACAAGCCACAAGACAGTGGCCTCATTAGGAGAAGTAAGGAAGACCCTGTGACACAAGCCACAAGACAGTGGCCTCATTAGGAGAAGTAAGAAAGACCCTGTGACACAAGACAGTGGCCTCATTAGGAGAAGTAAGGAAGACCCGGCGACACAGTTAAGCCACAAGACAGTGGCCTCATTAGGAGAAGTAAGGAAATACACCGGCACAAGCGACAACATTGAGAGGGTCAACAGAAGGAATAAAGAACCCACCTAGATACATTCAACGACTCTCGGTACACATACACCGGCACAAGCGACAACATTGAGAGGGTCAACAGAAGGAATAAAGAACCCACCTAGATACATTCAACGACTCTCGGTACACATTTCGCTGACTACAACCGTAGAACGGCCTGTCGTAGGCTACAGCTAGTGACACACTATGAGCTCCTCGGGAGAACTAAGGAACTCAGTGTAACACATGCAACTCTACACAGTGGGCTGGTAAGAAAGTATAAGGAAGATGCGTGCAACAACACATACTAAATGCAACGACACGTATATGCTCATTAGGAGAAACCAGCCTCCCGCTGAACAACTTGCTGCACGAGCGTGTGCGATGCTGTGACGTAACCATGACATGTCACGGTTGCAGGGGAGTGTGTCAGGTCCAATTAACCAGCAAGCCTTCATAATGATAGAAGTAATGAGGTGATGAAAAAAAAAAGTGTTTGGCTTGTTCATTCGCCTCATAATAACCGCTATCCACAACTGAAAAGAATGTTTGGCCGACACGACCAGCCTGAGAAACTTGAATAGAATTGTAATGAGTTCAACAATTCTTCCTTCGCTACGATCTTTTAAGAAAGAAAAAAGAAGTGGGGCGTGTGGTATGTGCAACGAAGAGGGAGGGACTGGGGGAGGGAGAATGGGAAGGGATGGGGATGGGGAGAGGGGGGCGTGACAAAAAAAGAGGGCATTCAAGTTCGAACTGTTCACCCCGCCGTCACGAGGTGGGATTCATTGAACTGTGTGTTGTGGCCAGAATGCTCATCGTTACTATGTGCCCTTTGACGCAGGAATGTGTGGCTGAGTGTGCGAAGAGAGTGCAGTATGTGTGTGTGTGTGTGTGTGTGTGTGTGTGTGTTGAAGGGTAGTAAGGGGGCTAGAGAAAGGCGAGTCTCTATAAGCGAATTAGTATTTACCCGATAATGAAAAAAAAAAAAAAAAAGCGGCTAGGCTTAGTGTATGTCGAAAGGGCAGGGAGGGTGTGTGACTGACTGAGCGTGTGTGTGTGTGTGTGTGCCGCGTACAATATGTTCCTTTTAGAAACGCGGGACTGCTTGAATGTTGCAAACAAACAAGAGCGCCGGCGTGTGTGTGTGTGTGTGTGTGTGTGTGTGTGTGTGTGTTTTGTGTACGTCTGTAGAGATTTAACACTGTGTGTAGTGTGTGGGCGGTGTACGAACAAAGTGCTTTTTGTTTCTAATTCTCATGCTGACTACATTTGATCACTTTAAAGTTGTCATTGTTCTTCATGTTTTTAAGTCTTTTGGCAACTGAGGACATTCTTGCGTTCCTTACCGTGAATGCATTAGATATTCGTCTTCAGTGTAACATGATAGACTATAGGAGATATCATTAGATATTCATCTTCAGTGTAACATGATAGACTATAGGAGATATTATCATTAGATATTCATCTTCAGTGTAACATGATAGACTATAGGAGATATTATCATTAGATATTCATCTTCAGTGTAACATGATAGACTATAGGAGATATTATCATTAGATATTCATCTTCAGTGTAACATGATAGACTATAGGAGATATTATCATTAGATATTCATCTTCAGTGTAACATGTTGGACTATAGGCCATATCAGACAATGTATGAAAAACAACATACGTGAAGTAAAATTTCAAAGGAAAAAAGCAGAGAAATGAGATGGAGTTTTATAAAGAATTTAGAAATGAAATGTCGTTGAAAGGAATTAGGGATGGACGGGGGGGTCAGGGAGGGCTGGGTGGGAGGCGAGGGGGGTGGGGGAGAGAGAGTGCGTGTATTTGTGAGCGTGTACGCGCGCTGGCGTGTATGTGGTGTGTGTGTGTGTGTGTGTGTGTGTGTGTATGTGTGTATGTGTGTGTGTGTGTGTGTGTGTGCGTGCGTGCGTGGTGTGTGTGTGTGTGTTTTGTGTGTGTGTGTGTGTGTGTGTGTGTGTGTGTGTGTGTGTGTGTGTGTGTGTGCACCCAAACGCACGCGCGCGCGTGCGCGCGTGTGTGTGTGTATGTGTGTGTGTTTTCGAAGAACATTTGATCGAAACAACAAGAAATATCTACATCAGTTTGAGTAGTTTAAAATGTCCCAGTTTAATTAACTGGACATTGAAAAATTTTGGAATAAATTGTTTTAATTTATCGCTAGAGAGAGAAAAAAAACAACGTTTTATAATTTACCTTTGTCTACAAATGCATGAAATATTGTTTGGATTTCCTTGTATTTAAAAGCGTCAATTTTCCGTCTGAGAGAGGGTGGCATATTACTGTTATGCGTGCGTGTGAACGTGCTGGGAGCCGTACTGGTAGGGACGAGGGGAAAGCGAGTGAGAGAAGATAAGAATCGCCACTGGCAGATTACTCCCTCCCCCTCCTCCCCCCACGCCTTCCCTCCCGTCTCCCCAATTCCCACCCTGTCCCTCTCCCAGTCGGAAAAGCTGCCAACGTGGCCCTAGACTACCGGGAAGCCATTTTAATTTTGCTCCCCCCACCCCCTCCCCGATCGCCACCCTCCCCCCCCCCTCCCCGACCGCCACCCTTCCTCCCCCCCCCCCCCCCCCCCCCAGCGATTGAAGGAGGGGATACAGGAAGGGCAAAAGGGGTGGGAGGGGGGTGTGAAGTGGGGGGGGGGGGGTTCTAATGGGTAAATGGCGCGAAAAGAAAGGTTGGGGGAAAGGGGGGGGGGGGGGAGGTGGGGGGGAGGTGGGGGGGGGGGGGGATGAGAGAGAGAACAGCCAAACGGTGAGCGCAACCCGGGAAATGTGTTCAGCTGTCTCGTTGAATTTCATGGTTGCATCTCGCTGAACGCTGTTGGCACTAAATAGGGGGGCATCGAGGTATCGATGAAAGATTTGATGGTTCACTGGTACCATTGTTGACTTGACTGCCGAATGACTCACACAGAACATTGTTGCGTTCATTGCTGTGGAGTTCATAGGGAACTTCTTTTTTTTTTTAGGTCACTGCCGTATTGTTGTTCATAGGGAACATTATTGACGTCATTGCCGTATAGTTTCATAGGGAAGATTGTTGACGTCATTGCTGTATAGTTCATAGGGAACATTGTTGAAGTCATTACTGTACTGTTCATAGGAAACATTGCTGATGTCATTGCGTATAGTTCATAGGGAACACTGTTGAGGTCATTGCCGTATAGTTTCATAGGGAACATTGTTGGGGTCATTGCGTATAGTTCATAGGAAACATTGTTGAGGTCATTACTGTATAGTTCATAGGGAACATTGTTGAGGTCATTGCGTATAGTTCATAGGAAACATTGCTGATGTCATTGCGTATAGTTCATATAGGGAACATTGTTGAGGTCATTGCCGTATAGTTCATATAGGGAACATTGTTGAGGTCATTGCCGTATAGTTCATGGCGAGCATTGTTGAGGTCATTGCCGTATAGTTCATGGAGAGCATTGTTGAGGTCATTGCCGTATAGTTCAGAAGGAACATTTGTTGAAGGTATTGTATAATTCATAGGGAACATTTGTTGAGGTCATTGTCGTATAATTCATGGGGAACATTTGTTGATGTCATCGTCGTATAATTCATGGGGAACATTTGTTGAGGTCATTGTCGTATAATTCATGGGGAACATTTGTTGAGGTCATTGTCATATAATTCATGGGGAACATTTGTTGAGGTCATTGTATAATTCATGGGGAACATTTGTTGAAGTCATTGATGTACAGTTCATAGGAGCATTTGTTGGAATCATTGCCGCAAAGTTCATTGGGAACATTGTTGAGGTCGTTGCCATAGAGGTAATTACTGTATAGTTCATACTACTCATAGATTGGGAAAGTCGTTGAGTTCATTGCCACGTAGTTCAAAAGACAGACTGTAAAGGTCATTACTGTATAGTTCATAGGGAAAAGTTGTTAAGGTCATTGCCGTAGAGGCAGTTACTGTATAGTTCATACTACTGAAAGGGTTACCGTATAGTTCATAGGGAAAAGTTGTTAAGGTCATTGCCGTAGAGGCAATTACTGTATAGTTCATACTACTGAAAGGGTTACCGTATAGTTCATAGGGAAAAGTTGTTAAGGTCATTGCCGTAGAGGCAGTTACTGTATAGTTCATACTACTGAAAGGGTTACCGTATAGTTCATAGGGAAAAGTTGTTAAGGTCATTGCCGTAGAGGCAGTTACTGTATAGTTCATACTACTGAAAGGGTTACCGTATAGTTCATAGGGAAAAGTTGTTAAGGTCATTGCCGTAGAGGCAGTTACTGTATAGTTCATACTACTGAAAGGGTTACCGTATAGTTCATAGGGAAAAGTTGTTAAGGTCATTGCCGTAGAGGCAATTACTGTATAGTTTCATACTACTGAAAGGGATATCCTTGAGGTCATTGCCATAATTATAGTTCAGAGGGAATACTTGTTGAGGTCATTGTCGTAGAGTTCAGAGGGAAACTTGTTGAGGTCATTGTCATATAGTTCAGAGGGGAAACTTGTTGAGGTCATTGTCGTAGAGTTCAGAGGGGAAACTTGTTGAGGTCATTGCCATATAGTTCAGAGGGGATACTTGTTGAGGTCATTGTCGTAGAGTTCAGAGGGAAACTTGTTGAGGGCATTGCCATATAGTTCAGAGGGGATACTTGTTGAGGTCATTGCAGTAGAGTTCAGAGGGGAAACTTGTTGAGAGCATTGCCGTATAGTTCATAGGCAGCATTTGTTGAAGCCATTGCCGTTAAGTGTATGCTAATCATTGGAAACATCAGTTGAAGTCATTGCCGTTAGTGTATGCTAACCATAGGGAACATCAGTTGAGGTCATTGCCGTTAGTTTATACTAATCATAGAGAACATTAGTTGAGGTGATTGCCGTTAGTGTATACTAATCATAGAGAACATTAGTTGAGGTGATTGCCGTTAGTGTATACTAATCATAGAGAGCATTAGTTGAGGTCATTGCCGTTAGTGTATACTAATCATAGGAAACATCAGTTGAGACCGTTGCAGTTGGTGTGTACTAATTATAGAGAACATTAGCTGAGGTCATTGCCGTTAGTGTGTACTAACCATAATGAACACTATTCCGTTCATCATCTATAGTTTGTAAGGAACATTGTTAAGGTGATTGCTGTATAGTTTGTATCAATCATAGTTGACATTGTTGAGTTCATTGCCGTCATGTTTATCGGGAAGATTGTTAACGTTAGTCCATGGGGATATTTGTTGAGGTCATTGCCGCATAGTTTATAGGGCATTGCCGCATAGTTTATAGGGCATTACCGCATAGTTTATAGGGCATTGCCGCATAGTTCTTAGAGCACATTTGTTGGAAGTCCTGTACGGTGTTACTAGTCCTCGGGTAATTCATTGAGGTCATTGCCGTATAGTTTACACAAAACACAAATCACAGGGAACATTAGTTGAGGTCTTTGCCGTATAATATATACTAATCGTAGGGAACATGTGTTGAGGTCATTGCCGTATATATTACACTAATCAGAAGGAACATATGTTGAGGTCATTGTGGTATAGTTTATACGAAACAGAGAGAACATTATTCCGTTCATTTTCGCATAGTTGATAGAGAACGTTGTTGAGGCCATTACAGTATAGGTTGTACTAATAAAAGGTAACATTGCTGAGTTCATTGAAGTAGAGTTCATTGAAGTATAGTTCATTAGGAACATTGCTGATGTCATTGCCGTACTAATCTTTGGGAACGACGGAACGTGTTTGAGCTCATGAGGGACATTTTTAAATCATTGCCGTATAGTTCATGTGAATCGTAGGGAACATTCTGGAGGTCATTGCTACATAGTTCACTGGAACATTGTGGAGTTAATTGCCGTGAAGTCCACAAGGATCGTTGCCAAGTCCATTATCGTTATGTTCAAGGGGAACATTGTTGACGTCATTGCGTGAACGTAGAAAAATTCCTGTTACGCCGAACGACAGAGACAAAGAAATTACAAGACAAAACACGATTTCCCCCCTAGCTGTCATCTAGGTCTGTCTGAGGGGATATAAAACACGATTCTCTCCCCTAGCTGTCATCTAGGTCTCTCTGAGGGGATGCAAAACACGATTCTTGTGTACCCCCCCCCCCCCTCCCACACACACACACACACACACATACACCCACACCATACCACACCACACCACACTACCCCTCCGCCCACCTGTCCCCCTCCCGCCCCCCCCCCCCCCCCCCCCACGCCCCCATTCCATCCTCACACTCGCTGAAATTTGCGATCGCGAAAACGTCCTACATACGTTCGCTCTTTTCCTTTTATTCTTTTGTTTGAAATCAGACATGGAATACCGTAAGCAGACTTCTGTCAGACATGGAATACCGTAAGCAGACTTCTGTCAGACATGGAATACCGTAAGCAGACTTCTGTCAGACATGGAATACCGTAAGCAGACTTCTGTCAGACATGGAATACCGTAAGCAGACTTCTGTCAGACATGGAATACCGTAAGCAGACTTCTGTCAGACATGGAATACCGTAAGCAGACTTCTGTCAGACATGGAATACCGTAAGCAGACTTCTGTCAGACATGGAATACCGTAAGCAGACTTCTGTCAGACATGGAATACCGTAAGCAGACTTCTGTCAGACATGGAATACCGTAAGCAGACTTCTGTCAGACATGGAATACCGTAAGCAGACTTCTGTCAGCATGGAATACCGTAAGCAGACTTCTGTCAGACATGGAATACCGTAAGCAGACTTCTGTCAGACATGGAATACCGTAAGCAGACTTCTGTCAGACATGGAATACCGTAAGCAGACTTCTGTCAGACATGGAATACCGTAAGCAGACTTCTGTCAGACATGGAATACCGTAAGCAGACTTCTGTCAGACATGGAATACCGTAAGCAGACTTCTGTCACGTACGAAATGTGACACAATAACAATATAAAAGCGCTTTTCCCCCCCATCTTCCTCCTTCGCCTCTCTCTCACAAACACCCCATTCTTCTCTCTCTCATCTCTCTTCTCTTTTCTCTCTCCTCTCTCTCTCTCCCCCTCTCTCTCTCTTTCTCTCTCTCTCTCTCCTCTCTCTCTCTCTCTCTCACTCTCCTCTCTCCTCTCTCCCCTCTCTCTCTCTCTCTCTTTCAATTCGTCTTCCTCTCTCTCCTCTCTCTCTCTCTCCCCTCTCCTCTTCCCCCTCCTCTCTCCTCCTCTCTCTCTCTCTCTCTCTCTTTCAATTCGTCTTTCGAAAAAGCAAGCGCGCGCACACACACACACACACACACACACACACACACACACACACACAACACACACACACACACTTTACACTGTGTGTGTGTGTGTGTGTGTGTGTGTGTGTGTGTGTGTGTGTGTGTGTTTTGTGTGTGTGTGTAATTACAAACCTTTAAAATGATGAAATATGCCAAAGCGAGAAGGAAACAAACCACAAACAGTTATATAGTTCAGTGGTAGGGATTTAACCCTGTAGTTGTAAGCTTACTGTACGTACGGTTTACGAACAAAGTGCTTTTTTTTTTTTAGTCATGCTGACTACATTTGAACCAATAATTTAAAGTTCTTTTTTTGTTTGTTTAATCTT
>CM031625.1:47884740-47887240 GCA_018398815.1 Conus ventricosus
AATAGTTCACCCTGTCCACTGTATATTCAATAGGTCACACTGCTCACTATACATTAAATAATTCACACTGTCCACTGTACATTAAATAGTTCACACCGTTCACCATCCATTAACTAGTTCACACTGTCCACTGTACATTAAACAGGTCACACTGTCCACTGTACATTAAACAGGTCACACTGTCCACTGTACATTAAACAGGTCACACTATTCACTGTATATTAAACAGGTCACACTATCCACTGTACATTAAACAGGTCACACTGTTCACTATACATTAAACAGGTCACTGTCCACAGTACATTAAACAGGTCACACTGTCCACAGTACATTAAACAGGTCACTGTTCACAGTACATTAAACAGGTCACACTGTTCACAGTACATTAAACAGGTCACACTATTCACTGTGCATTTAACTGGTCACACTATTCACTGTACATTAAAGAGGTGACACTATTCACTGTACATTGAACAGGTCACACTGTTCTCTGTACATGAAAGAGGTCACACTATTCACTGTACATTAAACAGGTCACACTGTCCACAGTAAATTAAACAGGTCACACTATTCACTGTCCATTAAACAGGTCACGCTGTCCACTGTACATTAAACAGGTCACACTGTCCACAGTACATTAAACAGGTCACACTGTTCACTGTACATTAAACAGGTCACACTGTTCACTGTACATTAAACAAGTCACACTGTTCACTGTACATTAAACAGGTCACACTGTCCACTGTACATTAAACAGGTCACACTGTCCACAGTACATTAAACAGGTCACACTGTTCACTGTACATTAAACAGGTCACACTGTTCACTGTACATTAAACAGGTCACACTGTTCACTGTACATTAAACAGGTCACACTGTCCACTGTACATTAAACAGGTCACACTATTCACTGCACATTAAACAGGTCACACTGTTCACTGTACATTAAACAGGTCACACTGTTCACTGTACATTATACAGGTCACTGTCCACAGTACATTAAACAGGTCACACTGTTCACTGTACATTAAACAGGTCACACTGATCACAGTACATTAAACAGGTCACACTATTCACTGTACATTAAACAGGTCACACTGTTCACTGTACATTAAACAGGTCACACTGATCACAGTACATTAAACAGGTCACACTATTCACAGTACATTAAAGAGGTCACACTATTCACTGTACATTAAACAGGTCACACTATTCACTGTACATTAAACAGGTCACACTATTCACTGTGCATTATGTGGTAAGCTTCCAATATCCGGGAAATGCTGTTCTGATGCCAAGATGGAGGCGGAAAGGACGGGAGATTCATGTCGATCAAATAATTTTGGCATTGTCGATCTGAATTCTGGCACTGGTACCCTGCATGATTAGTGTATCACTAATCTGAATGATCATTACATCATTAATCTGAATAGTTTATTTGATTGATAACCTTAATGATTGTCGAATCGGTAATCTGAATGATTCTCGTAACAATGATCTGAACGAGTATTGTTATCAATAATCCAATAATTATTGTATTGATAATCTGAATGGTTCTTGAAGGATTTTTTTATGTTATCAATAATCTTGGTGATCATTGTGAGAATTGTTCATGGTTGATGATGATATCAATAGTCAAAACGATTATTGTTTTCCTAATCTGAATTTGTTATTGCATTAATAACCTAAAGGATTATTGTGTTAATCCGAACCACAACTGTGTCAACAATCCAAATGATTATTGTGTAATAGTCTGAACGATTACTGTATTGATAATCTAAACTATTATTGTGTCGATAATCTCAACGAATATTGTTACTCTTAACGATGACAATGTGCTGTTGAACGGATCCGGACTCTCAACACATGGATCAGCAGAGGATCCGGACGACAGTCTGGGAAGAAACAAGTGCTGAAAAACATGTCTAGAATTCCTTATGATCCCCGTTTGATTTCTGTCCACGATTGGAACTTCAAAGAACTGTGAACGCTGTTTGTCATGTTCTACGATTTGAACACGAATGTGAGTGTGCGCTGGGTGATTTTTTTTCTCTGTGTGTGTGTGTGTGTGTGTGTGTGTGTGTGTGTGTGTGTGTGTGTGAGCGTGCGTGTGCGTGCGTGTGCGCGTGCGTGCGTGCGCGCGCGCGTGCGTGTGTGTGTGTGTGTGTGTGTGTGTGTGTGTGTGTGTGTGTGTGTGTGTGTGTGTGTGTGTGTGTGCGTGCGTGCGTGTGTGTGTGTGTGTGTTTTGGCATTGGTGGAAGAGGGCGTATTTACCTGTGATGACTAGCGTGTGGTATGGGCACATTCACCTGCTCGTGTCTTGGCGGGCCATAGAAATGACCGACGAACTGGTTGGTTCTAGTGGACATGCCACGACACGGAAAACCCAGGCCAGTACAATAGGACGTGCACGATCTGAGTGACTATCACTATGTGATACGTGTGCGTTGCTGCAGTGTGCCATTTGGCGCGAACTTTTTGTTATCTTCAGTCATGGCGC
>CM031625.1:47892240-47907240 GCA_018398815.1 Conus ventricosus
GTGACATCCAGTCTGTCAGTGTCACCACTGTCCTCAATGACTTATCCAGTCTGTCAGTGTCACCACTGTCCTCAATGACTTATCCAGTCTGTCAGTGTCACCACTGTCCTCACTGACAAATTCCTCTCTCTTAGCGTTGCTGCTGTCCTCACGGACAAATCCCGTCTCTTTGTGTCACTACTGTCCTCACGGACAAACCTCCTCTCTTAGTGTCACTTCTATCTTCACGGACGAATCTCCTCTCTTTGTGCTACAACTCTATACCTCACTGACTCATATCATCATTAAGCGTCACCACTATCCTTATAAACCTATCTCTTTTCTCAATGTCACTACTATCCTGATAAACCTATATCTTCTCTCAATGTCACTACTATCCTGATAAACCTATATCTTCTCTCAATGTCACCACTATCCTGATAAACCTATGTCTTCTCTCAATGTCACCACTATCCTGATAAACCTATGTCTTCTCTCAGTGTCACTACTATCCTGATAAACCTATGTCTTCTCTCAGTGTCACTACTATCCTGATAAACCTATGTCTTCTCTCAGTGTCACTACTATCCTGATAAACCTATGTCTTCTCTCAGTGTCACTACTATCCTGATAAACCTATATCTTCTCTCAATGTCACCACTATCCTTATAAACCTGTGTCTTCTCTCAGTGTCACTACTATCCTGATAAACCTATGTCTTCTCTCAATGTCACCACTGTCCTGATAAACCTGTCTTCTCTCAGTATCACTACTATTCTCAATGATGCATGGCTTCTTTATGTGTCACTTCTACCCTCATTGTCGCATTTCTTCTCTGGGTGTCTGCTATCTTCACTGACATTGCTGTCATTTAACTGCTGTCGTCCTTACTGACGTATTGTTTCTGTCAGGGTCGTTACTATCCTCTATGACGTATCCATTGTCTCAGTGCCAGTGTTCTTCTCACTGCCAATTCCACCACTTAATGTCTCTACCGTCTTCACTGACGTATTCCTCCTCTCCATCTTACCACTATCCTCTCTGATGTATCCCTTGACTCAATGTCACCACTCTCCTCTCTGACATATCCAATCTCTCTGTCACAGCTGTCTTCATTGAGGACCCCCTTCTGTCAGTCTTGCCGCTATCCTCACGTACGTATCTCTTCTCTCAGTGTCATTACTATTCTCTCCGACCTATCCCTTGTGTCAGTGTCACTACTACTGTCCTCTCTGATGTATCCCATCTCTTAAATAGTCTCTTCTGTCTTCGTTGATGTATCCCTTTTCTCAATATTACAACTATCCTCACTGACGTATCACTTATTTCAGTGTCACCACTATCCTCTCTGACGTAAGAGTGTCACCACTATCCTCTCTGACGTAATAGTGTCACCACTATCCTCTCTAACGTAATATTGTCACCACTATTTTCTCTGACGTAATAGTGTCACCATTGTTCTGTCTGACGTAATAGTGTCACCACTATCCTCTTTGACGTAATAGTGTTACCACTATCCTCTCTGGCGTAATAGTGTCACCCCTATCCTCTCTGACGTAATAGTGTCACCACTATCCTCTCTGACGTTATAGTGTCACCCCTATCCTCTCTGACGTAATAGTGTCACCACTATAATCTTTGACGTAATAGTGTCACCACTATCCTCTCTGGCGTAATAGTGTCACCCCTATCCTCTCTGACGTAATAGTGTCACCACTATCCTCTCTGACGTAATAGTGTCACCACTATCCTCTCTGACATAAAGATTTCTCTCTTAAAGTCATTCCCTGACTGATGTATCCGTTGTCTCAGTGACACCTCTGTCTCCGCTGACGTAACCCTTCCCTCAGTGACGCAACTATCTCCACTGACGTATCCCTTCTGTCCACGTCCCGTCTGTCCTAACTGACATATCCCATCTCTGACTCTCCATACTTGTTTCCACTGACGTCTCTCTTCTGTCAGCCTTGACTGACCTTACTGACATATCTGTTCTAAGTGTCACTTTTATCTTTATTTACGTTACTTTTTTTGGGGTCAGTGTCACCACTATCCTCGCTGACGCATCTCTTTTGTCAGTGTCACTGCTATGTTCTTTGACGTATCCCTTCGTTCAATGTCATTAATTGTGTGTGACATGGGTAAGAGAGACGGGCAGGCGGGACATGTCACTGATTTTTTTTGTTTTCCTTGAAGTTTGAATCACTGGAGAAGTCATATTGAACGCCGTAATGAATGACATGGCTACATTACTACTAAGTAAAGGAATTATCTGCACTTACTTCAACTGTGGTATCATAAGGGAGGGGGGTGGGGGGGACCTCTGACCTAGCTCTTCATCTCTTCTCTTTTCGTGTCACTGCTACTCTCCCCTCTGACCTGTCCTTTGTCTCACTGGTCAGCGGCTCTCATCTTGTACGTCTCTGCCCAGACTCTGAATGACACCGCTATCCCCACTGACCTGACCTGGTCTATCAGGGTCACTGCTAATCCTCCTGGATAGATCCTTTGCCTACAGTCACTTCTGTCCACGTTGAGGTGTTCTCTCTCTCTCTCTCTCTCTCTCTCTCTCTCTCTTCCTCTCTCTCTCTCTCTCTCTCTCTCTCTCCTCTCTCTCCTCTCTCTCTCTCTCTCTCTCTCCAAAGTCACCACTTCGTATCCCCTTCTCTCAGGGTCTGTACTGTCTTCCTCTTTTACTTAGCTCTCTTCTCTTAGTGTCACTAATTCCCTTACTGACGTAACATATTCCCTCAGTGTGACTTCAGTTCTCGCTGACGTATCCACGTTATCTCAGACTCACAACTATCCTTGTTGGAGAGCCCCTTGTTTGGTTCACTGGCTTATCCTTTCTGTCACTGTCAAAGGACGTGTCCTTTTCCTCTGTATCACTGCTGTCCTCTATGTTATATTCCTTTTGTCACTCTCGCTACTATCCTCACTAATATATTCCTTTTTGCACTGCTGTCCTCACTGATATATATATATATATATTCCTTTTTGCTCTACTATCCTCACTGATATATATATATATATATATATATATATATATATATATATATATATATATATATATATATATATATATATATATATATATATATTCCTTTTTGCTCTACTATCCTCACTGATATATTCCTTTTTTTACACTGCTATCCTCTCTGAAAATATTCCTTTTTTTCGCTTTCACGATTATCCTCACTGATGTATCGTTTGTGTCCCTTCTTCGAATGTCACGATTACTTCCAATATCATTATTATTCTCACCCCCCCCCCCCCCCTCCCTTCTCTCTGTTTCACTGCAGTTCTCCCTGAGGTACCCCATTTGTCAGAGTCAGTTCGGCTCCTTCGTGGGAATCCCTATGCACAGCCTGCCCGTCTTTCTTCACTGACGTCACGAAACGTCGACTTGGCCGGTAGGAAATAGACGTAAGAAGTTGGCGATCTGTGTACCGTCTTCCAACATGAGTTCAGTCTTGTGTCTTCCTCACCGCTTCAGGCCAGTTTAGTGCTAAATCGACACAGAGCTATTGCTAACGGGATGGGGATCTACCCCTCCCCTCCCAGTCCCCCCCCCCCTCCCTCCTCCTTCCTTCACTTTATCTGATTTTGGTTTGGTCAAGGGTTCGCAGGTCTAGACGGATGATGATGATGACACAAACTGTTGGCACTACCAAAACTGATGTGTAGCTGAGAGTGACCAGATCGTATTTGCTTTTCTTTTCTTTTTTTCCAATGCTGATCATCCACCTTCTAAAAATGGCTACTTTTCATGGTACTGTTGTTGTTTTTTTCTTTCTGTATTACCAACTGGATGGTCACAGTGACAGCCAGCGGAGATTGGCCGCGTTCAATGATGTTTTCAAACTTGTTCACTACAGTTCTTGGGGAGAACGAGTGGAAAATGATTGAAATATGTACTGTATCAAAGTTGTGACTAATGCGCCCTAAGAAACCATGGTGATGTCGATGATACGGATTGTAGTTGGAGGTGATGTTAATGTGATGATCAAGTCCAGCGTGATGTCGCCACACAGCACGAGCCTAGGCGCTCAAATGCCCACACCTCCTGATCAGAGTGGGTGGGTGGTGACTTTATCCACCACAGGGAGAAAAAAAGGTCACAGGCCCATCACCACTCTGAGTGCCCGCAGTCTCTCTCTCTCTCTCTCTCTCTCTTCTCTCTCTCTCTCTCTCACTCTCTCTCTCTCTCTTCTCTCTCTCTCTCTCTCTTCCTCTCTCTCTCTCCTCTCTCTCTCTTCTCTCTCTCTCTTCTCTCTCTCTCTCTCTCTCTCTCTCTCTCTCTCTCTCTCTCTCTCACTCTCTCTCTCTTCTCTCTCTCGCTCTCTCTCTCTCTTCTCTCTCTCTCTTCTTCTCTCTCTCTCTCTCTCTCTCTCTCTCTCTCTCTCTCTCTGTGCGCATGTGTTCGTGTGTGTGTGCGTGTGTATGTGCGTGCGTGCGCGCGCGCGCGCGCGCGTGTGTGTGTGTGTGTGTGTGTGTGTGTGTGTGTGTGTGTGTGTGTGTGTGTGTTGTGTGTGTGGTGTACGATAGCATGTGCTCCACCCCTCCTCTCCTTTCCACTGCCTCTGAGTTGATGTGTGAGTGGCGGAGGGGTAGGGTGGAGGAGGTGTCTGTCCTGTGTTGTCTTGAATAAGCTGGAAGGACACCCTCACCCTCTTCCCTCTCCTGGGTAGACATTGGAACCGTTACAGGCGTTGTCATCAGTTCACCTTGTTGAATTCCTTCGACAGGTTGAATCTATTGCATTGATTTTCATTTGTTGATTTTTTTTAAGGAGGGGGGGGGGAGTATTTTGGGTTTTTTTTATGTTTATATTTCGGCCGGGTTATTAACCCATTGGGTTTCTTTTCAACTGGTAGTCTACACATGTGTGTGATGGAGGCGATGGATCAGTTTTGGTCACAAAATTCACAATTTTCTTTTTTTGAAAACGGCTGCCCCCACCCCCCACCCCTATCTCCCGTGCATGTGTGTGTGTGTGTGTGGTGTGTGTGTGTGTGTGTGTGTGTGTGTGTGTGTGTGTGTGTGTGTGATATGCATGTATAACACAAATTTTCAAACGAAATAAACAGGCCAGATCAAAATGCGATTTTGACTTTGTTTTTTGTTTTTTTTTTCATAGACTGAAAAAGAACTTGTATTGATCGTCCACCAGTTGCATGTGCATGTTTGTCTGTCCGTCTGTCTGTCTATCTGTCTCTCTGTCTGTCTGTCTATCTGTCTGTCTGTCTGTCTCTCTCTCTCTCTCTCTTTCTGTATATATATATGTGTGTGTGTGTGTGTGTGTGTGTGTGTGTGTGTGTGTGTGTGTGTGTGTGTGGGGTGTGTGTGATATGATATGAACACTTTATTATCTCAAAGGATGAAAATTAAGATAGGTGCATAATAAACAGTATAACAAGACAACATGCATAAAACAAGAATCATCACAATCAAGTGGCCACTTATAGAATTTACATACACAGTCACACACACACACACACACACACACACACACACACACACACACACACACACACACACACACACACTAAAAATCATTTGAAAAACCTCATGCACATGCACTACACCCAGCACACTCATAGGCTTGCACTCACAAGCAGATATATATATATACACACACACAAGCACATATTATATGCAAATACACATATCTTCACACAAGCACACACATCTTCAACCACCCCACAAGCTCTCACTCTCTCGCACCTCCCCCCCCCCCTCTCTCTCTCTCCCCCTCTCTCTCTCTCCCCTCTCTCTCCCTCTCTCTCGCATTCCTTCACATCACTAAGCATGAAAAATGGTACAAAAGACATCATGAATTTAGAAGATGGATCGACCTGGTATAAAAGTTTTTTTTCGCCCTAGATTTGATTCTAAGGGTCTTAAAACAACGACCAGATGGTAAAATTTCGTAATATTTTGCTAAAACATGGCTATCATCACTGGCAATCTTTCTTGCTTTCCTCTCCACTCGTCTGTCATACAATTCTTGCATTCCAACTTGCTTCCTTCCAATCACTTTGCTACACACATTCACCACATCATTCAAACTCGCTTGCTCTTCACACCCAAACTTCCATACCAGCACATAAAAGAAGCAGTGAGCAAAGACTCAACACAACATTCTGTAATAAGTTTGTAAGATTACAGGTTTAACACCAATATTTCGTAGCTTTTGCAAACAGAATATTCTTGACTGGCAATTTTTATGGATTTTAGTAACATTTTTATCAAAAAATAATTTATCATCAACAATCATTTCCAGATATTTATACTCATTCACTCGTTCAACAGCTTCACCATTAATTACAAGGTCTGGCACAGGTTCCGGTTCTTCCGAAATCGATTAAGATTTCTTTTGTTTTTTGCACATTAAGGTCAAGAAAGTTGTCTTTACACCAGCTGCAGAACTTTTGATTTCCTCAAAGTAAACTGAATCAGAGTTTGACATATCTAGAATAGCAGAATCATCAGAATATTTAACGAGTGAGTTTTCTCTGTGCCTCTACAGTCATTAGTATATAAAGTAAACAAAACGGTAGACAGAACTGTGCCTTGGGGTGCACCTGTAGAAGTCGAGCGTTCAGAGATAGTGCAGACTGAAAACGAACAGACTGAGTTCTATTGCGCAGAAAACTGACAATCCATAAAGTAAGCTTTGGGTCAACACCTAAGTCAAGCAGTTTCATAGCTAACAGATGTGGGTGCATAGTATTAAAAGCAGAGGAGAAATCAATAAAAAGAATACGCGCAAAAGAACCTGTTTGTTTAAATGGAAGAAAGCATTGTGAAGGAGAGTTAGAATAGCATCATCTGTACCTCTATGGGTTTTAAAGCAAACTGAAAGGGGTCAAGGTACTGACCAACAAAAGTTAACAAGTGACGGAGAACAAGTTTTTCAAAGCACTTCATAACTATGGAGGTCAGAGCTACAGGGCGATAGTCATTCAATGTTGTGGGTTTTCTTTTCTTCGGGGCAGGGCAGACAGTGGAATTTTTCCAGATACTGGGTACAGAGCATGCCTTAAGAGACCAATTGAAAATCTTACAGAAAACATTACAAAGTTCAGAAGCACACAATTTCAGCAATCTTCCACTGATGTTAACTGGACCCATTGATTTCCTGATATTCAGTTTCAAAAACAGTGACTTCACAACATCGCCATGGATCTCAAAGTCTTGTCATCTCCCTTGTCTTTGATCCTTTTGTTTAGCTCTTTTACCACATTGTCTACCGTCCCACCCAGATCATTCCTTTCAAAACGACAATAGAAATCATTGAGTTTGTTCGAAAAATCAGTCTGGTCATTAATATTCATCTGGCAAGATCTTGCTTTCTTTTTGGCTTCACCCGTTAGAATCTTTAACCCATCCCATGCATCCTTCATTCTTCCTAACTGAAACCGTGTGTGTGTGAGCGTGCGGGTGCACGCGCGCGCGCGCGCGCGCGCGCATGTGTGTGTGTGTGTGTGTGTGTGTGTGTGTGTGTGTGTGTGTGTGTGTGTGTGTGGTGTGTGTGTGTGTGTGTGTGTGTGTGTGTGATGTGTGTGTGTGTTCATGAATTTAAGAGAGTGTATGGGCGACCATCATTCAGAAAAGAAGTAAACAAACAAAAAGATATCATCATTCTATTCAATCTTTAACAGACGCTGAGGCACCCCCATTCCCCTCAATTCAGTCTGGGATATTTCCTCCCCGATTGGCGTCTGCCACGGCTCAGTGCTAGAGGCGGTTTCTGTTCACAGCTCAGTGCTAGAGGCGGTTTGTGTTCACGGCTCAGTGCTAGAGGCGGTTTGTGATCACAGCTCAGTGCTAGAGGCGGTTTGTGATCACAGCTCAGTGCTAGAGGCGGTTTGTGTTCACAGCTCAGTGCTAGAGGCGGTTTGTGATCACAGCTCAGTGCTAGAGGCGGTTTGTGATCACAGCTCAGTGCTAGAGGCGGTTTGTGATCACAGCTCAGTGCTAGAGGCGGTTTCTGTTCACAGCTCAGTGCTAGAGGCGTTTTGTGTTCACGGCTCAGTGCTAGAGGCGGTTTGTGATCACAGCTCAGTGCTAGAGGCGGTTTGTGATCACAGCTCAGTGCTAGAGGTGGTTTCTGCTCACGGCTCAGTGCTAGAGGCGATTTGTGCCCACAGCTCAGTGCTAGAGGCGGTCTTTGCTCACAGCTCAGTGCTAGAGGCGGTTTGTGCCCACAGCTCAGTGCTAGAGGCGGTCTTTGCTCACAGCTCAGTGCTAGAGGCGGTTTGTGCCCACAGCTCAGTGCTAGAGGCGGTCTTTGCTCACAGCTCATTGTTAGAGGCGGTCTTTGCTCCACAGCTCAGTGCTAGAGGTGCTTTCTGCCCACGGCTCAGAGCTAGAGGCGGTTTCTGTTCACAGCTCAGTGCTAGAGGCGGTTTGTGCCCACAACTCAGTGCCACGGGTCCTGGCTAAGGGCGGGCTTCTCCCAAGAGCATGATGCTACAGACTAGTTTCTGTGCAACGCTATGTGCTAGGTGCGGGCTTCTCCCAAGAGCATGATTCTTCAGGCTAGTTCCTCTCCAACGCTGTGTGCTAGGGCTGGCTTCTCTAGAACACTGGGTGCTAGGAGTTGTCTCTCCTCCCTACAGTTGAGTGCCGAGGGCTTGCTTCCTCTTGTTCTGGCTTCTCCCCACAGCCTAGTGCTAGGAACTGGCTTCTCCCCACAGCCTAGTGCTAGGACCTGGCTTATCCCTCCAGCTGAGTGCTAGGACCTGGCTTCTCCCCACAGCTGAGTGCTAGGACCTGGCTTCTCCCCATAGCTGAGTGCTAGGACCTGGTGTCTCCCCACAGCTGAGTGCTAGGACCTGACCTCTCCCCATAGCTGAGTGCTAGGACCTGGTTTCTCCCCATAGCTGAGTGCTAGGACCTGGCGACTCCCCACAGCTGAGTGCTAGGACCTGGCTTCTCCCCATAGCCGAGTGCTAGGACCTGGCTTCTCCCCATAGCTGAGTGCTAGGACCTGGCTTCTCCCCACAGCTGAGTGCTAGGACCTGGCTTCTCCCCACAGCTGAGTCCTAGGACCTGGCTTCTCCCCATAGCTGAGTGCTAGGACCTGGCTTCTCCCCATAGCTGAGTGCTAGGACCTGGCGACTCCCCATAGCTGAGTGCTAGGACCTGGCTTCTCCCCACAGCCTAGTGCTAGGAACTGGCTTCTCCCCATAGCTGAGTGCTAGGACCTGGCTTCTCTCCCCACAGCCTAGTGCTAGGACCTGGCTTCTCCCCCATAGCCTAGTGCTAGGACCTGGCTTCTCCCCACAGCTGAGTGCTAGGACCTGGCTTCTCCCCACAGCCTAGTGCTAGGACCTGGCTTCTCCCCATAGCTGAGTGCTAGGACCTGGCTTCTCCCCACAGCTGAGTGCTAGGACCTGGCTTCTCCCCACAGTTGAGTGCTAGGACCTGGCTTCTCCCTTTATCTGAGTGCTAGGACCTGGCTTCTCCCCACAGCTGAGTGCTAGGGTCTGGCTTCTCCCAACAGCTGAGTGCTAGGGTCTGGCTTCTCCCCACAGCTGAGTGCTAGGACCTGGCTTCTCCCCACAGCTGAGTGCTAGGACCTGGCTTCTCCCCCACAGCCTAGTGCTAGGACCTGGCTTCTCCCCATAGCCTAGTGTTCGAACCTGGCTTCTCCCCACAGTTGAGTGCTAGGACCTGGCTTCTCCCCCACAGTTGAGTGCTAGGACCTGGCTTCTCCCCATAGCTGAGTGCTAGGACCTGGCTTCTTCTCCCCATAGCCTAGTGCTAGGATCTGGCTTCTCCCCACAGCTGAGTGCTAGGACCTGGCTTCTCCCCTCCAGCTGAGTGCTAGGACCTGGCTTCTCCCCACAGCTGAGTGCTAGGACCTGGCTTCTCCCCACAGCCTAGTGCTAAGACCTGGCTTCTCCCCATAGCCTAGTGCTAGGATCTGGCTTCTCCCCACAGCTGAGTGCTAGGACCTGGCTTCTCCCCACAGCTGAGTGCTAGGACCTGGCTCTTTCCCCCACAGTTGAGTGCTAGGACCTGGCTTCTCCCCATAGCTGAGTTTTAGGACCTGGCTTCTCCCCACAGCCTAGTGCTAGGACCTGACTTCTCCCTCCAGCTGAGTGCTAGGACCTGGCTTCTCCCCATAGCTGAGTGCTAGGACCTGGCTTCTCCCCACAGCTGAGTGCTAGGACCTGGCTTCTCCCCACAGCTGAGTGCTAGGACCTGGCTTCTCCCCCATAGCTGAGTGCTAGGACCTGGCTTCTCCCCACAGCTGAGTGCTAAGACCTGGCTTCTCCCCACAGCTGAGTGCTAGGACCTGGCTTCTCCCCATAGCTGAGTGCTAGGACCTGGCTTCTCCCCATAGCTGAGTGCTAGGACCTGGCTTCTCCCTCCAGCTGAGTGCTAGGACCTGGCTCTCTCCCCACAGCTGAGTGCTAGGACCTGGCTTCTCCCCATAGCTGAGTGCTAGGACCCGGCTTCTCCCCATAGCTGAGTGCTAGGACCTGGCTTCTCCCCACAGCTGAGTGCTAGGACCTGGCTTCTCCCCATAGCTGAGTGCTAGGACCTGGCTCCCCCCCCCCCCCCCCCCCCCCCAGCTGAGTACCTTTGGCTTGTTTTCTGCCATCAGTTCAGTGCCAGGGCGTGGCTGCTCTCCCCAGCTGAGTACCTTAGGCTGGTTTCTGCCATCAGTTCAGTGCTAGGACCTGGCTTCTCCCCCTCCCCCCGCAGCTGAGTACCTTAGGCTAGAGTCTCCCATCAGGTCAGTCCAGGCGTGGCTGCTCCTGGCAGCTCTGTGCCATGGACTGGTTGTCTCCCAACAGATGAGCGCTAAAAGGTGACTTCTACTCACCGCTGAGTTGTGGGGGTTGGATTCTCCCCAAGCCGAGTGCCATGGGGTGCCTTTTCTCTATAGTTGAGCACATACAGGGCTGCATAGCTGAGTGGAAGGGTATGTTTCTTCTATTCACAGTGAGTGGGAGCAATTAAATAGGAAATCAAGAATTAATGATCGACTGTCATCCACTTTCCCGGGTGTCCTTTTGACAACGTTTCGATTTCGATTTTCTGACAGGTTAAAAAAAAACCCACAAAAGACAGACACTGGAACTGTCTGTTTCTCAGGCTAGGTTGATGCCGGAGTGTACTGTAAAAGGGCGTGTTGTCTGTAAAATGAGATGAACCACGAGACCTCTCCATGGAACCCCTGTTGACCTAGACACACCTCCGAAGGTGCCCAGCTGTTCCAGCTGTCGTGTGGACCGAACCGCCCCACAGGAAAACGCGCTAACAAAGCGTTGACTCCAGACAGAGCGAACACCAGAATGCTTGTTTAATTAAACACACTCAATAGAATGATGGTCAACATCAAATGAATAATAGAAGGAAGTGCAGACATTCTTTCACAATCTACATGGCATCTGTGCTTAGGAGACGAAAATTGAATGGAAAACGACAGTGAGAACCTCCCCATGGAGACTGCAGAGAGATGGAAATAGAAGGAATGAAAACGACGGGAGAACCTCCCCATGGAGACTGCAGAGAGATGTAATGGAATGAAAATCGACAGGAGAACCCCCCTCCCCCCCCCCCCCCCCCCCCCCCCCCCCCCCCCCCCCCCCCCCCCCCCCCTTAGTGACTGCAGAGAGATGGAAATAGAAGGAATGAAAAACGACGGGGAGAACCTCTCCATAGTGACTGCAGAAAGATGGAGATAGAAGGAATGAAAAACGACGGGGAGAACACCGCCCCCCCCCCCCCACCCCCCCACCCCCCATAGTGACTGCAAAGTGACTGCAGAGAGATGGAGATAGAAGGAATGAAAAACGACAGGGAGAACCTCCCCATAGTGACTGCAGAGAGATGGAGATAGAAGGAATGAAAAACGACAGGGAGAACCTCCCCATAGTGACTGCAGAGAGATGGAGATAGAAGGAATGAAAAACGACAGGGAGAACCTCCCCATAGTGACTGCAGAGAGATGGAGATAGAAGGAATGAAAAACAAAAGGGAAATTATCTCCATGGAGACTGCAGAGGCAAGGAAACAGGAATGGAAAACAAAAGGGAGATCATCTCCATTCGAGACTGCAGAGAGATGGAGATAGAAGGAATGAAAAACAAAAGGGAGATGATCTCCATGGAGACTGCAGAGACAAGGAAACAGGAATGGAAAACAAAAGGGAGATAATCTCCATGGAGACTGCAGAGACAAGAAAACAGGAATGGAAAACAAAAGGAGATAATCTCCACGGAGACTGCAGAGACAAGAAAACAGGAATGGAAAACAAAAGGGAGATAATCTCCACGGAGACTGCAGAGACAAGAAAACAGGAATGGAAAACAAAAGGGAGGTAATCTCCATGGAGACTGCAGAGACAAGGAGACAGGAATGGAAAACAAAAGGGAGATAATCTCCATGGAGACTGCAGAGACTGCAGAGACAGGAATGGAAAACAAAAGGGAGATCATCTCCATTCGAGATCGCAGAGACAAGGAGACAGGAGTGGAAAACAAAAGGGAGGTAATCTCCATGGAGACTGCAGAGACAAGGAGACAGGAATGGAAAACAAAAGGGAGATAATCTCCATGGAGACTGCAGAGACTGCAGAGACAGGAATGGAAAACAAAAGGGAGATAATCTCCATTCGAGACCGCAGAGACAAGGAGACAGGAATGGAAAACAAAAGGGAGGTAATCTCGCGATTGTGTGGTGGACCGGTCAGTTAACAGGACTTTATGGCGCGGGAGGTGGGATGGGGGGTGGTAACGGGGGGGAACATAGACAGTATTTTCTGTTAAATCTCTTTCCTTACAAACAGCATTGATCTCTATTTCCAAGGCAAAGTGGATTCTCGGCGGACAGAGACTGAATCAGACACACGGTTGTTTCCCCTTTCTGTTCATCTCTGTCTCTCTGCTGCTGACAGACTCTTCTTCTCCTCCTTCTTCTTCTTCTTCTTCTTCTTCTTCTGCGTACGCAGGCTGATACTCCTGCGGACACTCCCTATATGGACAGACAAGTATCAATCCCATCTACCCAACAAAGGGAGTGGAGTTTTGTGTGTATGACCGATTTTTTTTATCCCGCCATTAAGGCTGCCATATTCAATCTTCGGGGAAGGTGCATGCTATGTGTAACGTGTCATCCATACCAACGGCCATACTGGCCTTCTCCTCCGAAAGTTGGTGATGGGATTTTACGTGTGTGCAAGATGTTCTGCGTGCGTTCACACACGGAACCTCGGTTTACGGTCTCATTCGAAGGACTGTATCGGAAATAGAGTCAGAACCAATGTTAACTCCGAGGGGAAAATCCCCCTGTACCGAAACGGCCCGGCGGAGATTAATCCGGCGCTCTAGCAACTGAGGTATTCCGACCCCCGCTGACAGACAAATTTCACAGTTCACTGGCCAGAACACGCGAGTCAACGATCTTTCTTTTCTTCTTTTTTTTTTTCTCGTCAGTGTTGATGCCACAAACTGACAAAATCCTTGTTGCATGTCCCACTGAGAACAAGAAACAAATATCATTGTCAACATGAATGTAAGAGAGATAACTGCATGACTTAGATTTTGTCTTCTAACGACAGAAAGCTTTCGATGGATGTGGGACAGGTATGGTTATCAACCAACAACCTGACCACACGTCGCCCGGGAAATCACCACTCTTCACTCCGTGGTTGACAGCTGTCGCCAGGCGTTGCGTGAACTTTTGGCAGGTGTAGGCAGTTAGGGGTAGCCGGCCCTTCACACCCTATAGACAACGGCCGGAGGTGGAGACAACACCTTGCAGAGAGTGATCTGAAGAGATTGTCTTGTGTTGCGCAGTGTCTGAGAGCAGCTGTGGTAACAAGCTCTCTGCCTGTGCAGACAACTGCCTCCTCACTCACCTTCTCCTAGTGCAGCGTGTCAACATCATAATGTCAGCTTCAAACCACACAAGCTGTAGTCCAACTGCCTGCAATAGCTGTCAGCAAAATGTGGACACGCGGCTATTAACTCCTCAGAACTTCAGATCTGATACTGGTTTATTTGTCGGAAAACTCATAAAAAGACACCAAGATGAAAACAACAATATTTGTATTGATGTGCGCAACAAACACACGAACACGATATATCGTGTGTGTGTGTGTGTGTGTGTGTGTGTGTGTGTGTGTGTGTGTGTGTGTGTGTGTGTGTGTGTGTGTGTGTGTGTGTGTGTTTCAGAGCCGGTGTGTTGGAGGTGAGGAAGGAATCGGAAGAAAAACAACACTGGCACAGACCAGTGAGCCCCGGTCTGGACCCCAAAACACGTGAAGAGACGGTCCCCTGCCAGCAGTATGGAGCCCCAGGCACGTGAAGAGATGGTCCCCTGCCAGCAGTATATCACGGCAGCAGGCCTGGACGCCTGTATGTCATTACAGCCCAGTACAACGAGGGCCTGTATGACAGGACAGCCCAGTACAACGAGGGCCTGTATGACAGGACAGCCCAGTACAACGAGGGCCTGTATGTCATTACAGCCCAGTACAACGAGGGCCTGTATGTCATTACAGCCCAGTACAACGAGGGCCTGTATGTCATTACAGCCCAGTACAACGAGGACCTGTATGTCAGGACAGCCCAGTACAACGAGGGCCTGTATGACAGGACAGCCCAGTACAACGAGGACCTGTATGACAGGACAGCCCAGTACAACGAGGGCCTGTATGACAGGACAGCCCAGTACAACGAGGGCCTGTATGTCAGGACAGCCCAGTACAACGAGGGCCTGTATGTCATTACAGCCCAGTACAACGAGGGCCTGTATGTCATTATAGCCCAGTACAACGAGGGCCTGTATGTCAGGACAGCCCAGTACAACGAGGGCCTGTATGACAGGACAGCCCAGTACAACGAGGGCCTGTATGTCATTACAGCCCAGTACAACGAGGGCCTGTATGACAGGACAGCCCAGTACAACGAGGGCCTGTATGTCATTACAGCCCAGTACAACGAGGGCCTGTATGACAGGACAGCCCAGTACAACGAGGGCCTGTATGTCATT
>CM031625.1:47912240-47917240 GCA_018398815.1 Conus ventricosus
AGTTAACATTGGTTCTGACTCCATTCCCCATACAGTCCTTCAAATGAGACTATAAACCGAGGTTCCGTGTGTGAACGCACGCATAACATCTTGCGCACACGTAAAATCCCATCACCAACTCTCGGAAGAGAAGGCCAGTTTGGCCACTAGTATGGATGACACGTTACACATAGCATGCACCTTCCCCGAAGATGGAGTATGGCTGCCTTAATGGCGGGATAAAAAAAAACGATCAAACACACAAAACTCCACTGCCTGTCTATACAGGCAGTGTCCGCAGGAGTACCAGCCTGCGTACGCAGAAAGAAAGAAATACCGTCTCATGCAAAACATTCACCTGAAACTACGGTGCGAAAGAACTGAGTCCGTTAGAAGAATGAAGCCTGGACGGTGAAGACAATGGGCATTGAGGGTCGTGGAACTGACGGCACTTGCACTGACTCAGCAAGCTCATCACAATGAAGTTTTGTCATCTCAAGTTGGACTCCGATCAGAAGGACCGATTAGCATTTTGAATCTGTTAACAAAGTTTCTGGTGCGTTTTCTTCAGGTGTCTTTTAAAGAGGTGTGTGTTGTTGTTTTTCGAATAAGTTGTGAGTTGATTCAACGCGGTAAAAGCCCTGATACGGCCCTTTGCGGTCGGCTGGGCTAAAAGCAACATGACTGTACCGATCAGAACAGATACGGCCCTTTGCGGTCGGCTGGGCTAAAAGCAACATTACTGTACCGATCAGAACAGATACGGCCCTTTGCGGTCGGCTGGGCTAAAAGCAACATTACTGTACCGATCAGAACAGGAAGCTGGTGCCGGCTCATGCCAGGAGAAGGAGTTGTCTCCCCAAATGAAGGACGTGGAGATATGGAGGACAAGGAGCGGCAGGTCGGGGGGGGGGGGTGGAATGGGGGGGGGGGGGGGGGATCTGTGGCCTCCTGAAGGAAAACAGTGTTCCGTTTCCATGGACATTGTGTTCAGCTTTGGAAGTTGTCACGTTTCCATGGACATTGTGTTCAGCTTTGGAAGTTGTCACGTTTCCATGGACATTGTGTTCAGCTTTGGAAATTGTCACGTTCCCATGGACATTCTGTTCAGCTTTGGAAATTGTCACGTTCCATGGACATTCTGTTCAGCTTTGGAAGTTGTCACGTTTCCATGGACATTGTGTTCAGCTTTGAAAGTTGTCACGTTCCCATGGACATTGTGTTCAGCTTTGAAAGTTGTCACGTTTCCATGGACATTGTGTTCAGCTTTGGAAGTTGTCACGTTTCCATGGACATTCTGTTCAGCTTTGGAAGTTGTCACGTTTCCATGGACATTCTGTTTAGCTTTGAAAGTTGTCACGTTTCCATGGACATTGTGTTCAGCTTTGAAAGTTGTCACGTTCCCATGGACATTCTGTTCAGCTTTGAAAATTGTCACGTTCCCATGGACATTCTGTTCAGCTTTAAAAGTTGTCACGTTCCCATGGACATTCTGTTCAGCTTTGAAAGTTGTCACGTTCCCATGGACATTCTGTTCAGCTTTGAAAGTTGTAACGAGGAATGGCCTTTCCTCCCTCTCTTTTTTTCTTGTCACGCAGACATTTCAGTGGAGTGTTTCTATGAAGGAGGAGGGTTACAGCCCTTGCACATCAACTCTCCAGACATGTTCTTGACCACTTCCGGTTCAACAGACTGAGGTGGAGTCTTAGTCAGACACTGGACAGAGAAGGGGACAGACTGGAACTGTAGTACCTGTAGGCGTGCTAGCAAGACCATTGACCTCTCTTCACGTAAGGACTCCGTCTTCTAGCCCTGATGACGTAACGTGTCTTCAGTGACTCCTTGCACGGCACGGGGAAAAAAACAAACCCTTCTCACCGAAGTATATCCATCATCAGTTCAATGCATGCTGCTTATAGCCCAGCCGATCGCAAAGGGCCATATGAGGGGTATCACCCCGTTGAAATCTGCTCTCAAAATCGATTGAATAAAAACAAAAGCATACGCAAGTCATTAAGATAGGTTTTCTAAAAACAAAAAAACGAAACAAAACAAAACAAAAAACAGGCTAGAATTTTGTTAACCTGCTTAACCTTAGATGAGAAAATGTTGATCTCTTTCAAAGGCTCAAATGTTTATCCTTTTCAAAGGCTCAAATGTTGATCTCTTTCAAAGTGTCTTGTCATGTGCTTTGTTTGTCAATGTCATTGGCGGTAACTAACACCCTCTCTTTCTAAATTTTGCTTCGTTCTCCGCCGTCAGTCACTCCATTTTGAAACTCTTTCAAAGGGTCAAATGTTCATCTTTTTCAAAGATGTTGATCTCTTTCAAAGGCTCAGATGTTCATCTTTTTCAAAGGCTCAGATGTTGATCTCAATCAAAGGCTCAAATGTTGATCTCTTTCAAAGGCTCAAATGTTGATCTCTTTCAAAGGCTCAAATGTTGATCTCTTTCAAAGGCTCAAATGTTGATCTCTTTCAAAGGCTCAAAAACTGGCGTCAGGTGGGACAACGCTGAACAAGATTTTCATGGCGTCTGGTGCAAAGTGTCTCTGTCTGACGTCACCTCTGACCCAGTCCACCAAGGGACCAGCTGGACTTAAGGCACAAACTCTACGTGGACCTTGGCAATGCCCTTCCATCAGCTCCGCCAAGCAGACTGTGGTCACCTGCGCCTGTTGGTTGTTTTGTGTGTCTGTCAGCTGCATTGTGTCGGGCTAAAACTGACCCATGAACCCAACTGTGTGAAAATATGGAACGAGACCAAGGCACGAACCCACTCATGTCAGTCTGAGGCGGATCCTTGGTACGAATCCGGATCAAATGAGGCAGATCCTGGATTGCTCTTGAGAGTTGTGGCCTGCTTTACAAATAAAGTGCAACCACAAAGTTCCCACAGACATGACGCAACCAGTAAATGTCCAATGGTTCTCGTCACTTGAACATAGTCACAGTTGTCCCTGAGTCTGTGTATGTGTGTATACGCATTCCGGTGTGTGAATGGGTCATCGTTACACGTTGTCTTCTAGGCGGTAGTGCTGACCTGTGCATGCATATCTGAGCGTGTGCCTGGTGTTTTTATGTGCGTGTTTGTGTATAGCTATGTCAGTGCCTGATGTTTATATGTGTGTGTTTGTATGTATATAGCTGTGTCAGTGCCTGGTGTTTTTTTATGTGTGTGTCTGTATGTATATAGCTATGTCAGTGCCTGGTGTTTTGATGTGTGTGTTTGCATGTATATAGCTATGTCAGTGCTGGTGTTTGTGTGTGAGTGTTTGTATGTATACTGACTTCCATAAAAAATGCGAAAGCAAAACAAGCTGAAGGTTGGGGGCGAATTTTATTGGTCACAATTGTACAGAGTGGAAGCGAGAATTCAACGTGATTTGATTCATTACACCGGTAATGTGTGAAAATGTCATCAGCAATATGTCTTTGTGTGGAAAATCCAAGGTCACGTGACAAACCAGCTTGAAGTCCTAATACCGTGTGTGGCCACCATTTGCATGGACAACTGCTTGACACCTGCGGCTCATTGAGTGGACCAGGTGGTTGATGCGTCCCCTTGGCACACCAGCCCACACATGGACGATGGCCTGGTGAAGTTGAGCCGCTGTTGCTGGTCGTGGACGCAGGAGGTCCAACCGTCTGCCAAGTTCATCCCAAAAATGTTCTATTGGGTTTAAATCGGGACTGAGGGCTGGCCAGGGCAGCACATTGACGTTGTTATGCTGAAGAAATTGCTGGGTGGCCCTGGCTGTGTGTGGTCTTGCATTGTCCTGTTGGAATGTCCAGTTTGGGTGTTGCGCAAAAAAAGGAACGACATGGGGTCTGAGCACCTGGTGGATGTAGCGCTGTGCATTGACACCCTGTCCGCGACCAGGACCAATGTTCTGAAAGATGACTGGTCCTATGGCGTGGTTAATGCCAATTGCACCCATATCATAACGTTCGGGCCTCCCCAGGGGTTCCGCTCTACCACACAGGAGTCAGCATAGCGTTCACCAGGTCGACGCCATATTCTGACACGACCGTCAGCCATGTCAATACAAAAACGGCTCTCATCTGAGAACAGTATGCGTCCCCACTGCTGCCTGCGCCAGTTGATTCGGGCTTGTGCCCACTGCAGCCTGTCCTGCTGGTGTCTTGGTGTCAGTACCGGACCTCTGTGAGGACGCCTACATGCCAGCCTGTTCTCCTGAAGACGCCGCCGCACAGTGTTGAGGCTGATTCGTTGCTGGAGATTCCCAGGCACCTGTCGAGCAGTGTTAGCGGCTGTTTGCCGCCTGTCCCGCAGATGGGTTCGAACAAAATGGCGATCCTCTCTTGGTGTGGTGACCCGAGGACGGCCTGGCCGGGGACGATCATCAGTGGTACCAGTGACTCGCGTGCGGTGCTGCAGACGATAGATGGTTGAGATGTGGACGTTAAAGATGTTGGCGACCTGCCTGGCATCCACACCAGCCTCCAGATGGCCTAGGGCACGATTGCGTTCCTCTGCTCGTAGTCTTGGCATCTCTGTAGCGCTCAGACGGCAAGTCGTTATCTGAACCTTGTAGCGCGGCTTTATAACGGCTGCATGCCTGCGTACTTGTCGCTGGTTAACTTTGCTCTGCATGGTGTGCACGTGCCTCACATGCAGCAACCAGTTTGCCATTTTGTTGACCCTCCAAAACCGGGATTGATGTGTTGCTCACACAATTTTTTCACTGCACGTGAGTCTTGGACCCAAACAACTTGCCACAGTGGTTCAATATTGTATATTCACCCCTTTTCACCCGAAAATAGCCATTCAAATTTTCGCGGTTTTTATGGAAGTCAGTATATATAGCTGTGTCAGTGTCTGGTGTTTTTGTGTGTGTGTTTGTATGTATATAGCTTTGTCAGTATCTGGTGTTTTAATGTGTTGTGTTTGTATGTATATAGCTATGTCAGTGCCTGTGTTTTTATGTGTGTTTGTATGTATGCATATAGCTCTGTGTGTGTGTGTGTGTGTGTGTGTGTGTGTGTGTGTGTGTGTGT
>CM031625.1:47924740-47927240 GCA_018398815.1 Conus ventricosus
CAGGGCTTGTTAGCCACATGGAAGATGGCTTGTTGGCCACCTGGAAGAGGGCTTGTTGGCCACCTGGAAGAGGGTTGTTAGCCACATGGAAGATGGCTTATTAGCCACATGGAAGAGGGTTGTTAGCCACATGGAAGATGGCTTATTGGCCACATGGAAGAGGGCTTGTTGGCCACATGGAAGAGGGCTTGTTGGCCACATGGAAGAGGGCTTGTTAGCCACATGGAAGTGGGCTTATTAACCACATGGAAGAGGGCTTATTAGTCACATGGAAGAGGGCTTGTTGGCCACATGGAAGAGGGCTTGTTGGCCACATGGAAGAGGGTTTGTTGGCCACATGGAAGAGGGTTTGTTAGCCACATGGAAGAGGGCTTATTAGCCACATGGAAGAGGGCTTGTTAGCCACATGGAAGAGGGCTTGTTAGCCACATAGAAGAGGGTTTGTTAGCCACATGGAAGAGGGCTTGTTAGCCACATGGAAGAGGGCTTCTTCGTCACATGGAAGAGGGCTTGGTAGCCATATAGAAGAGGGCTTGATAGCCACATAGAAGAGGGCTTGTTGGCCACATGGAAGATGGCTTGTTGGCCACATGGAAGAGGGCCTGTTAGCCACATGGAAGTGGGCTTGTTAGCCACATGGAAGAGGGCTTGTTAGCCACATGGAAAGGGCCTGTTAGTCACATGGAAGAGGGCTTGTTGGCCACATGGAAGAGGGCTTGTTGGCCGCATGGAAGAGGGCCTGTTAGTCACATGGAAGAGGGCTTGTTAGCCACATGGAAGAGGGCTTGTTGGCCACATGGAAGAGGGCCTGTTAGTCACATGGAAGAGGGCTTGTTAGCCACATGGAAGAGGTCTGTTAGCCATAAGGAAGAGGTCTGTTAGCCACATAGAAGAGGGCTTGTTAGCCACATGGAAGAGGGTTTGTTAGCCACCTGGAAGAGGGCTTGTTTGCCACATGGAAGAGGTCTGTTAGTCACATGGAAGAGGGCTTGTTGGCCACATGGAAGAGGGCTTGTTAGCCATGGAAGAGGGCGTGTTGGCCAATGGAAGAGGGCTTGTAGCCACATGGAAGAGGGTTGTTAGCCACGTAAGAGGCTGGTGACGGCACTGGTGCAGAGGTCGTCTTGCTGCCTGCCTCAGTCTGCACTTTGGACAGTCAGTCTTTGACCTGTAACCACAATGTCCATGTGTGTGTGACATCAGAGAGAGAGAGGGGGGGAGAGAAGCGAGAGAGAAAGGGGGGAGAGAGAGGAGAGAGAGAGAGGAGAGAGAGATAGAGAGGGAGGGAGAGAAAGAGAAAGGGAAGAGAGAAAGGGGGAGAGAGAGAGAGAGAGAGAGAGAGAGAGGAGGAGGGGAGAGATGAGAGAGAGAGAGAGAGAGAGATGAGAGAGAGAGGAGAGAGAGAGAGAGAACTCAGAAAGCTTTAATGTACATCGGCCTTTGGCCACAATACAAGGTACAAAGGGAAAGGGGGGGGGGCGGAGTGGGTAGGAACGGGGAGGAATTAGCATAATATATGTATTGCAAGCAGAACAGAAAAGCCTTGCAATAATAATTCCCCAAAACTGCGTGTAAAAAGATGATACATTATTCAGATACGTTTAGATTACACGAAATTACAATACAAATAAAGTCAGTCATTTCAGGGAAATCCAAGGTAGTGGTAATTGTCCGCAGTAATTTATCAACTAAAGAATTGACTTGATCCTTCTGTTTATGGCATGAAAAATGTTCCTTGATAGGCTATGTCTGTGCGAAGCACTGGATACCTTCAGAAGCAAATGAAGGGGACAACTGGCGAATTCTTTGAGAAATGTATTCCTTAGGTTTTGATAGAGGGAGCATTGAAATAAAAAATGTTGCTCATTCTCTACCTGATCATGGCAAAATGGGCACGCTTTGTCCTTTTCTGTTTTACTATAGCGATGCAAATTGTTATTCAGTGGAAGCAAATTAAACCTGGTTTGTGTAATGGCAACGCGGAAACAGTACGTATTCGTATCCAAAAAATATCTTTCCTTTTCAAAACAGACTTAAAATGACTATAACATTCGTATCTCTCACGGTTTTCGTATGGTGCCAGTCCATTCTTGAATGAACATATCAACAAGCCTTTGTTTAAACACTTTTAGGGACATTTTAACGTCTCCAACACCTTGTTGTAACCAAACAAAATTCAAACCTGTTGAACACAAGATTTCTCTTACCTTTGAGACCCAGCACTGTTTTCCAGATCTGTCTAATTCCAACAGCATCAAATATGCTTTCTGAGGTAACCTTTCAGCTTTCATCTGTAAAAGTCTAAACCAGTATCGTAAACAAGTGACGTAGGAATTAATGTATAGAGGATATTGACCCAAATGAGAGAGAGAGAGAGAGAGAGAGAGAGGAAGAGAGAGAGAGAGAGGAGAGATAACTTCATTATGATTAGTACTTATTATAGTAATAGGAGGAGAGAGGAAATGGAGGAGGAGGAGAAGGCGAGGGAGGAGTAGAACGG
>CM031625.1:47932240-47939740 GCA_018398815.1 Conus ventricosus
ACATGACCACATTGTGCTCTGACCTGACCACATGACCACATTGTGCTCTGACTGACCCCATGACCACACAGTGCTCTGACCTGACCCCATGACCACACAGTGCTCTGACCTGACCACATGACCACACAGTGCTCTGACCTGACCACATGACCACATTGTGCTCTGACCTGACCACATGACCACTCTGTGCTCTGACCTGACCCCATGACCACACTGTGCTCTGACCTGACCACATGACCACACAGTGCTCTGACCTGACCACATGACCACACAGTGCTCTGACCTGACCACATGACCACATGGTGCTCTGACATGACCACATTGTGCTCTGACCTGACCACATGACCACACAGTGCTCTGACCTGACCACATGACCACACAGTGCTCTGACCTGACCCCATGACCACACAGTGCTCTGACCTGACCCCATGACCACACTGTGCTCTGACCTGACCCCATGACCACACTGTGCTCTGACCTGACCCTGGGCGACTGGTCGCCATCTAATTCACTCCCTCCCTTAAAACCCTCTTGCATTTGCATTTTCCTGCCCAAGACTGCTCCTAGTATTCGTATTTTTGTGAGAAATCAATGGAATGCGGTCAGTTCACGACCCTAGTCTTGTGAATGAATCGTTTCCCACACCCCACATTACTGCTAAGATTTCATCGGACACCTCTCAGGGACGCCTATTTATTTTGACCAGCCTTGACTTAAAACAAGGTCGCAGTGCGTGAGGGGAAGTAACGCGGCACGTGCGGCCAGTTGCGGCCTCATAACTGGCCATTTACTTACTATATTGGAAAACGTAGAACTCTGAACTGTTGTGATATATCTACAACACCACCGATTTCTTTGCACCGATGTCAGACATAACAGAAACGTTTTCAAATGAAACAATAAAAAAAGAAAAAAAGAAAATCAACACATACAGCCCAAATACAGTAAAATGAATCAACTAACCGACAACTGCGAATCCATCAATTTTAATAAATATATTTATACAGCATTTTGAAGCCGTTCACACCTCTCTTCTCGCTGTTATACAGTAGAAGCATCCTTATTGGTCGAGTTATTATTTCTTCTCTTCTATTGATTTTGCTGAAAGAAATGAAACAACGGTTGGTACATATTCACAAAATATCCAACAGTCAACTCGTGTCTTAAATCGTGGTGAAACAAGCCATGCCCGTTGCCAGTCCCAGTGGTATTCTGTGCAAGGTCTTCCAGAAGGTCACCTTGAGTGATGTCCATCCTGCGTGGTGTTTGCTTGGTGCCGGGACTGACAGCGGTCAAGCCACGGGAGTTGCACACAGGTGAGGGAAAGGGCAAAGGACAAGACAGGAGGTGGATGTCCAGCGCAAATGACGTCAACACTGACACCATTTGACCTGCCCTCAAATGGAACGTATTGTTTCATCTCTCGCCACTACGTTCAACATTGCGCTTAGTACGTGCTTAGTTTGTGACGGTTGACTTTACTCAGGGATATACATGGGAAATTAATGTGTGTGTGTGTGTGTGTGTGTGTGTGTGTGTGTGTGTGTGGTGTGTGTGTGTGTGTGTGTGTGTGTGTGTGTGTGTGTGTGTGTGTGTGTGTGATTGTGTGTGCGCGCGTGCGCGCACGCGCGTGCGCGCGCGTGCGTGCGTGCGTGCGTATATGCGCGCGTGTCTGCGCGTATGTGTATGTATGTGGAGGGGGAGGGGGAGGGGGCACTCGGTATCTGTGTCCACCAGAACAATTTCAATCGATTTTCAATAGAATGCACAGATTTTCGCCGTTTAAAGAAAGTCCAATTTTCGCGTGGGCGAGGGACAGCATGGGTAAGGAGGGATGAATGCACCCAACTTTTCTTCCAGTGTCGTGTGCTTTGTTTCCCTGAATTTACTCTCAACTTCCAAGTGCACCTCCACACCATATCCCCACGCCTTGGTGATATCCATTGAATGGTTTAACAGGGCCTGTCTTTCTCACCGCCGTTCTGGAGGGATAGCTGCACCACAATCAGATTCTTCAGACAGTGTGGGGTGTTGACCTTCTTCAGGCGACCATGTGGCCTGGCCTGCCCTGAAGACATGGACAACTGGGTATGCAGAGAGTTTGACTGATGACGTGTATTGTCCTCTTAAAGGTTCAAATTACGACTATGTGGTCTGGCTTGCCCTGAAGACATGGACAACTGGGTATGCAGAGAGTTTGACTGATGACGTGTATTGTCCTCTTAAAGTTTCAAATTACGACTATGTGGTCTGGCTTGCCCTGAAGACATGGACAACTGGGTATGCAGAGAGTTTGACTGATGACGTGTATTGTCCTCTTAAAGGTTCAAATTACGACTATGTGGTCTGGCTTGCCCTGAAGACATGGACAACTGGGTATGCAGAGAGTTTGACTGATGACGTGTATTGTCCCCTTAAAGGTTCAAATTACGACTATGTGGTCTGGCTTGCCCTGAAGATATGGACAACTGGGTATGACAGAGAGTTTGACTGATGACGTGTATTGTCCTCTTGAAGGTTCAAATTACAGTGATGTTGAATTATTTGACAACTTTGCAACAGAATCATCATCTTTAACAGATGAACTCGGTCATTGATATTTACGTCTTATTAGGCATTTCGATGTGTTCACAGATTGCTAAAAGTTGATATCAGTCAGTTCTGCAATATGTTTAAAGATATGTAAGTATTGATATCAGTCAGCTTGGAAAGCCTGTATTCTACGATTTGTTTAAAGATATGTGTATACAAACTGTTAAGTATTGATATCAGTCAGCTTCGAAAGCCTGTATTCTACGATGTGTTTAAAGCCTGTATTCTACGATATGTTTAAAGCCTGTATTCTACGATATGTTTAAAGCCTGTATTCTATTATATGTTTAAAGCCTGTATTCTATAATATGTTTAAAGCCTGTATTCTATGATATGTTTAAAGCCTGTATTCTATGATATGTTTAAAGCCTGTATTCTATGATATGTTTAAAGCCTGTATTCAATGATATGTTTAAAGCCTGTATCCTATGATATGTTTAAAGCATGTATTCAATGATATGTTTAAAGCCTGTATCCTATGATAGGTTGTCAACAATTATGGTTATAGTCGACTATGGTTTTCTTCAACTGTGGTTATCGTCAACTGTGGTTATCGTCAACTATGGTTATCGTCAACTGTGGTTATCGTCAACTATGGTTGTCATCAACTATGGTTATCGTCAACTATGGTTATCGTCAACTGTGGTTATCATCAACTGTGGTTATCGTCAACTATGGTTATCGTCAACTGTGGTTATCATCAACTGTGGTTATCGTCAACTATGATTATCTTCAACTGTGGTTGTCGTTAACTGTGGTTGTTGTCAACTGTGGTTGTTGTCAACTGTGGTTATCGTCAACTGTGATTGTTGTCAACTGTGGTTGTTATCAACTGTGGTTGTTGTCAACTGTGGTTATCGTCAACTGTGGTTGTCGTCAACTGTGGTTATCGTCAACTGTGGTTGTCGTCAACTGTGGTTGTCGTCAACTGTGGTTGTTGTCAACTGTGGTTATCATCAACTGTGGTTATCATCAACTGTGGTTATCGTCAACTATGATTATCTTCAACTGTGGTTGTCGTCAACTGTGGTTGTTGTCAACTGTGGTTGTTGTCAACTGTGGTTGTTGTCAACTGTGGTTGTCGTCAACTGTGGTTGTTGTCAACTGTGGTTATCGTCAACTGTGGTTGTTGTCGACTGATGTGCGTGAGTCTTTCCCGTGACACATTGTCAACAGAAGAACTGAATCAGACGCTGGTCTTGGTGTGCGCGCATGAGATACCGTTGTTGATGACATCAGTAACTGGATCAATTTTTTACGGCGAATGCAGCTCAAATTAAAGGCAATGTCTTTGCTATATTATTCTCTGATGTCCATCCCCGTCTGCATCTGTCCCCCTCAGTTGAGAAAACCGTTGTTGGTCATCATTTGGTTGGGTCCTCAGTGACGACGTTGCCCACCGACTGTACAGAGTGGCCGGGCCTTTCCGACACTGGCACCGACTGTACGGAGTGGCCGGGCCTTTCCGACATGGCACATAGTTGGCCACAAAGGGGAGGTAACAGCCATGTCTCCGACAACAATGAAACTCCATAGCATCATCCTCACTATCCTCTCCTTCACTGATTCATGATGATTGTATTTCAAACAAACACTGCTCTTCATGCCAACTGAAGTAGTGGCTTCTGTTCCACATGGTTACCTGGGCCTGAATCTGGCCATTGCTTTTAACTTCTTGAATATTGAGTGCGACCCCTTGTTGCCAAATTTGCTCCAGGGGCCAACAGACGAGTCACACTATTTTATGTTCTTTTATTTTACTTTTTAACATGCGCGCTGGTGACCTGCTCGTTTTTGAGTGAACCAGTATTTTAGGAAGAAGAAGAAGAGAAGAAAATCCATGCTGAACCCCACAATGCAGGGAAACCCAGTAAATGGACAGTGCACCCAACAGTCCAAGACACGGACACACACATGCTTAGCCCCAAGTTCCACAGAGGTCACTCGTCCCCATGTCTTCAGTGGCGGAGGCGGGATCAAGATGCGGAAAGTAATCAGAGGACATGATGTGGGAAGACGTGGGGAAATTATCCCGGCCAAAAAGATACAATTGTATGATCTTAACGGGATTGTGTATATATCGGCCAAGAAGATACAATTGTATGATCTTAACGGGATTGTGTATATATCCGCGCAAGAAGATACAATTGTATGATCTTAACGGGATTGTGTATATATCCGGCCAAGAAGATACAATTGTATGATCTTAACGGGATTGTGTATATATCCGGCCAAGAAGATACAACTGTGTGATCTTAACGGGATTCTGTATATTATAAAAGCTAAGCTCTTGTCGTTAACACTGACACAGACTGCTGTTCCTTCGACTCTCAGCTGTTTACTTGCTGCACTCTTAAATCTCTTGTGTGCCTGTTGGGGCATATGTGTCTGGTGTGTGCCTGTCTGGGGCATATGTGTTGTTGTGTGCTGTCTGGGGCATATGTGTCTGTTGTGTGCCTGCCTGGGGCATATGTGTCTGGTGTGTGCCTGTTAGGGGCATATGTGTCTGTTGAGTGGCTGTCTAGGGCATATGTGTCTGTTTGTGTGACTGTTAGGGGCATATGTGTCTGTTGTGTGCCTGTTAGGGGCATATGTGTCTGTTGTGTGCCCGTTAGGGGCATATGTGTCTGGTGTGTGCCTGTCTGGGGCATATGTGTCTGTTGTGTGCCTGTTAGGGGGATATGTGTCTCTTGTGTGCCTGTTAGGGGGATGTGTGTCTGTTGCGTGCTGTTAGGTGGATATGTGTCTGTTGTGTGCCTGTCTGGGGCATGTGTGTCTGTTGTGTGCCTGTCTGGGGGATATGTGTCTGTTGTGTGCTGTCTGGGGCATATGTGTCTGTTGCTTGCCTGTTAGGGGCATATGTGTCTGTTGTGTGCCTGTTAGGGGCATATGTGTCTGTTGTGTGCCTGTTAGGGGCATATGTGTCTGTTGTGTGCCTGTTAGGGGCATATGTGTCTGTTGTGTGCCTGTCTGGGGCATATGTGTCTGTTGTGTGCCCGTCTGGGGCATATGTGTCTGTTGTGTTCCTGTCTAGGGCACATGTGTCTGTTGTGTGATGTTAGGGGCATATGTGTCTGTTGTGTGCCTGTTAGGGGATATGTGTCTGTTGTGTGCCTGTCTGGGGGATATGTGTTCTGTTGTGTGCCTGTTTGAGGAATGTGTCTCTTGTGTGTCTGTTGTGTGTCTGTCTGGGGAATATGTGTCTGTTGTGTACATGTCTGGGGCATATGTGTCTGTTGAGTGCCTGTTTGAGGCATGTGTCTGTTGTGTGCCTGTTAGGGGGATATGTGTCTGTTGTGTGCCTGTTAGGGGCATATGTGTCTGTTGTGTGCCTGTTAGGGGGATATGTGTCTGTTGTGTGCTTGTCTGGGGCATATGTGTCTGTTGTGTGCCTGTCTGGGGCATATGTGTCTGTTGTGTGCCTGTCTGGGGCATATGTGAAAATGGGTCTTTTTGTGGGTCTGTTGTGTGTCTATTTGGGGAAATGTTTCTGTTGTGTACATGCCCTGGGGCATATGTGTCTGTTGAGTGCCTGTTAGGGGCATATGTGTCTGTTGTGTGCCTGTCTGGGGCCCATATTTGTCTTTTGGTGTGCCTGTCTGGGGCATATGTGTTAGTTGTGTGCCTGTCTGGGGCATATGGTCTGTCGGGGTGCCTGTCGTCTGGGCAGGGTTGTCTGTTGTGTGCCTGTCGGGGGATATGTGTCTGTTGTGTGTTTGTCTGGGGCATGTGTGTCTGTTGTGTGTCTGTTAGGGGCATATGTGTCTGTTGTGTGCCTGTTAGGGGCATATGTGTCTGTTGTGTGCCTGTCTGGGGCATGAGTGTCTGTTGTGTGCCTGTTTGGGGAAATGTGCCCTGTTGTGTGCCTGTCTGGGGCATATGTGTCTGTTGTGTGCCTGTCTGGGGCATTTGTGTCTGTTGTGTGCCTGTCTGGGGCATATGTGTCTGCTGTGTGCCTGTTAGGGGCAATGTGTCTGTTGTGTGCCTGTCTGGGCATATGTGTCTTTTGTGTGGCTGTTCGGGGTATAGTGTCTGTTGGATGCCTGTCTGGGGCATATGTGTCTGTTGTGTGCCTGTTAGGGGCATATGTGTCTGTTGTGTGCCTGTCTGGGCATATGTGTCTGTTGTGTGACTGTTAGGGGCATATGTATCAGTTGTGTGCCTGTCTGGGGCATATGTGTCTGTTGTGTGACTGTTAGGGGCATATGTGTCTGTTGTGAGCCTGTCTGGGGCATATGTGTCTGTTGTATGCCTGTTAGGGGCACATGTGTCTGTTGTGTGCCTTTCTGTGGCATATGTGTCTGGTGTGTGCCCCTCTGGGGCATGTGTGTCTGTTGTGTGCCTGTTAGGGGCATATGTGTCTGGTGTGTGCCTGTTTGAGGAATGTGTCTGTTGTGTGCCTGTCTGGGGCATTTGTGTCTGTTGTGTGCCTGTCTGAGGAATGTGTGTCTGTTGTGTGCCTGTTAGGGGCATATGTGTCTGTTGTGTGCCTGTTTGAGGAATGTGTCTTTTGTGTGCCTGTCTGGGGCATATGTGTCTGTTGTGTGCCTGTTTGAGGAATGTGTCTGTTGTGTGCCTGTTGGGGCATATGTGTCTGTCGTGTGCTGTCTAGGGCTTGTGTGTCTGTTGTGTTCCTGTCTGGGGCATATGTGTCTGTTGTGTGCCTGTCTGGGGCATGTGTGTCTGTTGTGTGCCTGTTAGGGGCATATGTGTCTGTCGTGTGCCTGTTAGGGCATATGTGTCTGTTGTGAGCCTGTCTGGGGCATATGTGTCTGTTGTGTGCCTGTCTGGGGCATATGTGTCTGTCGTGTGCCTGTCTGGGGCATGTGTGTCTGTTGTGTGCCTGTCTGGGGCATATGTGTCTGTTGTGTGGCCTGTCTGGGGCATGTGTGTCTGTTGTGTGCCTGT
>CM031625.1:47944740-47992240 GCA_018398815.1 Conus ventricosus
CTCCCCCCCCCCCCCCCCCCCCCCCCCCCCCCCCCCCCCGTGCGTCTCCTCCCACGTGTGTGTGTGTGTGTGTGTGTGTGACAATACACACAAGCGAAAGAGAGGCCGCGAACCAGGCAAAGAGTGACGTAAACACATGACAGGCGAAGTTTATTCAAAGACGGAGATGGGGTGTAAGAATGAGTTCAGGGGATGGGGCTTAAGGGAAATTAGGGGCGGGGGTGGGGGTGGGGAGGGGGAGTGAAAGGAAAGGGAGAGGAAGGGGGGGGTGGGCAAACAGATGGACCTACAGGTTCCCAGACCGAGTGGCCTAGCCTAACCCAGCACAAACAGAGAGGCCTAGCCTAGCACAGAGGCCTAGCGTTGCACAGAGAGGCCTAGCGTTGCACAGACAGAGAGGCCTAGCCTAGCACAGAGAGGCCTAGCGTTGCACAGACAGAGAGGCCTAGCCTAGCACAGAGAGGCCTAGCGTTGCACAGACGAGAGGGCCTAGCCTAGCACAGAGAGGCCTAGCCTAGCACAGAGGCCTAGCCTAGCACAGAGAGGCCTAGCGTTGCACAGACAGAGAGGCCTAGCCTAGCACAGAGAGGCCTAGCGTTGCACAGACAGAGAGGCCTAGCCTAGCACAGAGAGGCCTAGCCTAGCACAGAGAGGCCTAGCCTAGCACAGAGAGGCCTAGCCTAGCACAGACAGAGGGCCGAGCTGAGGGGGAGGCTGCAGCTGCAGGGAAAGGGAATGATACGAGCCAGGACAGATGGAACACAGAGAGCTTGGCCGTGCCTGACACTTACGAGGAAGCGACGTGCATTATTAATGAAGAAAAACACAACTTCAGACAACACGTGCAGTGCGGTCAATAGCCTTCACCTCAAATGCCTTCACAGGACAAAACGAAGGAGAAGAGAGAGAGAGAAAGAGAGAGAGAGAGAGAGAGAGGAGAGAAGAGGAGAGAGAGAGAGAATGGGAGAGGGAGGACGGGGGGAGTGTGTGGGGGGGGGGGGGGGGAGAGTGAATGGGGTTAGTGGGGAGAGGTGCAGCAATCGCAGCAATGATGTGTTAGCTATGCTGCCCATTCATCAACACGTGGTAGTCTAGTGGTGGGATGGCGGAACAGTAGCTTAGCTGTTTGTAGACAGCCACCACCACCACCACCACCACCACACTTGCTCTCACACAATCAAAAAAATCACTGCCAAAGCTCTTGGTCACAAGACGGACTTCGCAGTCTGTACCTGTCAGACATACTTCGGGATTTGGCTCAGCTGAGCTCAGGGTATGTTGTTTGCCCTTTGACATTTACCAGCTGACAGAAGAAACAAGTCGTGGCCTTTCTTGGTGACATTCCACACAGACAGCTGACGGCGCAAACAAACCTGTTTACTGTGGTGATGCTACAGACAAATAGTTCACGGCGCAACAAACCTGTTTACTGTGGTGATGCTACAGACAAATAGTTCACGGCCCAACAAACCTGTTTACTGTGGTGATGCTACAGACAAATAGTTCACGGCCCAACAAACCTGTTTACTGTGGTGATGTACAGACAAATAGTTCACGGCCCAACAAACCTGTTTACTGTGGTGATACTACAGACAAATAGTTCACGGCCCCCAACAAACCTGTTTACTGTGGTGATGCTACAGACAAATAGTTCACGGCCCAACAAACCTGTTTACTGTGGTGACACTACAGACAAATAGTTCACGACCCAACAAACCTGTTTACTGTGGTGATACTACAGACAAATAGTTCACGGCGCAACAAACCTGTTTACTGTGGTGATACTACAGACAAATAGTTCACGGCCCAACAAACCTGTTTACTGTGGTGATACTACAGACAAATAGTTCACGGCCCAACAAACCTGTTTACTGTGGTGATGCTACAGACAAATAGTTCACGGCCCAACAAACCTGTTTACTGTGGTGATGCTACAGACAAATAGTTCACGGCCCAACAAACCTGTTTACTGTGGTGATGCTACAGACAAATAGTTCACGGCCCAACAAACCTGTTTAGTGTGGTGATACTACAGACAAATTGTTCACGGCAAAACAAACCGTAGTTTACCATGGTAACACTACAGACAATACCTAACGGCAAAACAAACCATACTTTACCATAGTGACACTACAGACAAACAGCTCACGGCAAAACAAGCTGTGGTTTACCATGGTGACACTACAGAGAACTCACGGAACACCAAGCCATGGTCTGTCTTAGTGACCCTACGGACAGCTCATGGAAGAACAAGCCATGGTCTGTCTTAGTGACCCTACGGACAGCTCATGGAAGAACAAGCCATGGTCTGTCTTAGTGACCTATGGACAGGTCACGGAAGAACAAGTTCAGCTCAACGCAAAACAAGCCATGGCCCAGCTTGGTCCATCCGTCCCATCTTCCTCCTTACGCTGTGAGCATGACGACAATCCTCAATACAGGCATTGTATGGTTTATTATGCAAACTGTACAGTCTTGCAGATTTCCAGCAGTTGAAGTTGTCATTTTCCTCCAACAGGCGACAGCCACGGCCAGCAGTAGGTGAGACGCTTGTGTTACGGTGGCAACTTCCAAACTCCCTTCAGACTGGCCTGAACAGCAAAGACACTGCTTGTCGCTTTGTCACAAACAGATCCAGTTGACCAAGCATTGTGCGCTGATACTGGTCTGTATACTGGATTTTGCTGTGAAAGTGTTTAGTTTGACTGTGACTTTGGCTTACCCGATGACATACAGACAGACGACTTATATATAATTCCGGGAAATTCTTTGAATCCCAAAATCATCCCCCAAAGGGCCAGAAGCTTTCCAGTTGTTCCAGAAATTGCTTCTGGAATGTTTTGTGCATTTTGATGGGTTGTACTACGTCATGCTGTTCAAACTTTGTTGAATGTTCCCAACATTTTGATAGGATGAAATACATTCTCCTTTCGGCGAACTTTCTGGAAAGTTTCATGCACTTTAATTGGCTACGACATCGGGGTTCTTGAACTTTCTAGAAACTCCCAGATGTGTTGATAAGATGTGCTGCGCCGTGTTTCTCGAGCGTTTGATTTCTTAAGTTACGAATCATTCAGGTTTGCAGTGTCTGAAGCCGAGAGACTGTAAGTGTTTCAGAGCTGAATGATAGTTCTCCATTTTGGTTCCTATGAAGTGATCTGTGAATCATGTGCTGGAAGTGAAAGGGGCAGAGGTGTGTTCCAGTCGACCTGTCCTCTGTCATGGGCTGAGTCAACGAGAACTCCCAGTTTGAATGACAACTCGAACTCAACGTCAAGTCCATTGGATTGGGACTATAAGCGAGTCAGACACGTTAAAGAACCCACGGCAGTTGAAAATTGAAAAGAGCAGGGGGGTTCCCGCTGCCCTGGCAAATTGATGTAGATTGAAGATAGCCGCCTGGTATTTCTGACCAGGCCACAAAAATTGTCACTTACTGTTATCGTGTGCCATCGTGTACCGGTGGAAATGGAGGACACGTATAAACATCGCATGTGAGAAACTGGAGCAATAAATTAGATAAATGAAAATGAGTGACTGATCTTTGAATGGTACGGGAAACGACTGAATGAGCGCCAGTAGGCTGCTCTTCAGCCGGCTCTACCTGGGTAGAGTGAGTGAGGTAGTGTGTTTATTGTAAAGCGCTTAGAGCTTGGTCTGTGACCGAGGATAGGCGCTGTATAAATACCCAATATAATAACTCAGTCCTCGCTCTTTGTCGACTTCAGTGTCTTTAAAGAACAGGGGGTGGATTCCTCATCGTACCCCGTTATCATTTCTTTGCAGCCTGGTGGATGTCAGTGCCTGCTGTCGGCCGGGCCAGCCGTGGGGAATGGTTCATCTATTGCCAGTGTGGTCTCTTTGCAGCCTGGTGGATGTCAGTGCTGCTGTCGGCCGGGCCAGCCGTGGGGGAATGGTTCATCTATTGCCAGTGTGGTCTCTTTGCAGCCTGGTGGATGTCAGTGCCTGCTGTCGGCCGGGCCAGCCGTGGGGGAATGGTTCATCTATTGCCAGTGTGGTCAGGTCGTTTCCAGCACCACTCTCATAGTGCCGTGCTGGTTTGTAACAGGTATAAGCACACACACACGCGCGCGTGCTCGTGTGTGTGTGTGTGTGTGTGTGTGTGTGTGTGTGTGTGTGTGTGTGTGTGGTGTGTGTGTGTGTGTGTGTGTGTGTGTGTGTGTGTGTGTGTGCGTCTGTCTGTCTGTGTCTGTGTCTTTGCCTGTCTGTCTGTCTGATGTCTGTCTGTCTGCCTCTGTGTGTGTGTGTGTTTGTGTGTGTAACTAAAGGTACTTGTTTACCTGATGTCTGTTGTCATTGTGATTTGAATTTCATTCAACATGCTGGCCTCTGTGTACCGCGAGGAGGGAGAACTCTCAGGATGTCATCCGCTAACCACAGGAGGTTTCTCTTTCTGGTGCATGGAGAAATAACGGCTGTACAAAAGTAGAACAGAGGTTTTTTCTAACCCCTGGCCCTAAAAGACAGCGGTCCCTCGTTTCCATGTGATTCGTCGATATCGGTGCAATCCCTTGCAAATGATGGCTGATAGCATGCAGTGCCCCCGATGATGTACCCAGTGCCCCGATGATGTGCCAGTGCCCCCGATGATGTGCCCAGTGTCCCCGATGATGTGCCCAGTGCCCCCGATGATGTGCCCAGTGCCCCGATGATGTGCCCAGTGCCCCGATGATGTGCCCAGTGTCCCCGATGATGTGCCCAGTGTCCCCGATGATGTGCCCAGTGTCCCCGATGATCTGCCAGTGTCCCCGATGATGTGCCCAGTGTCCCCGATGATGTGCCTAGTGTCCCCGATGATGTGCCCAGTGTCCCCGATGATGTGCCCAGTGTCCCGATGATGTGCCCAGTGCCCCCGATGATGTGTCCAGTCCTGTCCTGCTACAGCTCTCAGTCTGGCTCCTTGCCCACACTTCCAGACTCTGCCACCGTCCGCCGTTATGGCACACAACAGTGGCACTCAGCTGACCTGTCTGTTCATTCCATTCACAACAAAATGACACTCCTCTTGGCTAGTCCACGCCAACACGAGTGAAGGACACACACACACACGTACACACACACTCACACACACACACACACACACACACACACACACACACACACACACACACACACACACACACACACACGCGCGCGCGCGCGCGCGCGTACACACACGTACACACACTCACACACACACCACACACACACACACACACACACACCGGGAACCCAGGCCTCATGGAAGAACAAGAAGGCCCGTCTTGTGACCCTATGGACGGTACGGAAAAACCAAGTTTTCAGCTAACCCGCAAAACAACCCCAGGCCCAGCTTGGCCCAAATCCCCCATTTTCCCCCTTACGCTGTGAGCATGACGACAACCCTTTAAAATACGGGCATTGTTTTTGGTTTATTATGAAAAACTGAAACAGTCTTGCAGTTTTCCAGCAGTTGAAGTTGTCTTTTTCCTCCAACAGGCGACACCCCCGGGCCAGCAGTAGGTGAGACCCTTGTGTTACGGGGAAACTTCCAAACTCCCTTCAGCCTGGCCGAACAGCAAAGACACTGCTTTTCGTTTGTCACAAACAGTCCAGTTGCCCAAAGCTTTTTGTGCGCTGATACGGGGCTGTAAAACTGGATTTTGCTGTAAAAGGGGTTTTTTTAGTTTGACTTTACTTTGGTTTCCCCCCATGACATACAGACAAACAAAACCTTTAAAAATAAAATTTCCCGGGGAAATTTTTTTGGGGGGAAACCCCCAAAATAAACCCCCCAAAGGGCCAAAAAGCCTTTCCAGTTTTTCCCCAAAAATTTGCTTCTGGAATGTTTTGTGCAAATTGAGGGGTTGTACTACGCCCAGGGCTGTTAAAACTTTGTTGAAATTTCCCCCAACATTTTGATAGGATGAAAAACTTTCCCCTTTTGGGCAAAACTTTCGGGAAAGTTTTTCATGCATTTTAAATTTGGCTAGGGACATCGGGGTTCTTGAATTTTTCTAGAAACTCCCAGATGTTTGAAAAGGGAATGTCTGCCCCGTTTTTCCGGGGCTTTTTGATTTCTTAATTTAAACAAAACATTCGGGTTTTGGCAGTGTCTGAACCCCGGAGAATAGTAAGTGTTTCAAGTTTAATGATGTTCTCCCCATTTTGGTTCCTATAAAGGGTTTTCTGTGAAAAATGTGCGGAAAGTAAAAAGGGCAGAGGTTTTTGTTCCCAGTCAAACCTTTCCCCTCGTCATGGCTATTTCAACGAGAACTCCCATTTTAAATGACAACTGGGAACTCAACGTCAATCCTTGGGAAAGGGGACTATAAGCAGTCAGACACGTTAAAAAACCCCCGGCATTTTAAAAATTAAAAAGACGGGGGGGTTCCCCCGTTCCCCTTTGGAAAAATTAAATGTAAAATTGAAAAATTGCCCCGGGTATTTCTGACCGGGCCCCAAAAAAATTTGTCACTTCGTTATCGTGGGGCCAACGTGAAACCGGGGGAAAGGGGGAAACCCGAAATAAACATCGCATTTGAAAAACTGGGCAAAAATTTAAAAATAAATAAATGAGTGGCCCTGTTTTGAATGGACGGGAAACGCCCTGAATGGGGCGCCATAGGCTGCTCTTCACCGGCTCCCCGGGGAAGAGTAGTAGGTAGGGGTGTTTATTGTAAAGCCTTAAGTTTGGGTTCTGTGACCGGGGATGGGCCCCGCTGAATAAAAAACCCAAATTTAAAATAACTCATTTCCTCGTTTTTTGTCACTTCAGTGTTTTTAAAAGAACGGGGGGTGGATTCCCCCTCGTCCCCTTTATCTTTTCCTTTTGCACCCTGGTGGATTCATTTCCTCTTTTGGGGCCGGGCCAGCCGGGGAAAAAGGGGTTCATCAATTGCCATTTTTGGTCTTTTTGCAGCCTGGGGGATGCCCAGTGCCTGCTGTCGCCGGGCCCCGGGGGGGAAAAGGTTCACTATTGCCAGTGGGGGTCCCCTTTTGCACCCCTGGTGGTGTCAGTGCCTGCGTGGGCCCGGGCCCCGCCGGGGGGAAAAGGTTCATCAATTTTGCCAGTGTGGTCAGGCCTTTTCCCGAAACCCACTCTCATAGTCCCCGTGTTTGGTTTGTAAAAGGTATAAAGCACACACCCCCAACGCGCGGGGCCCTCGTTTTGTGGTGTGTGTTGGTGTGTTTTGGGTGTGTGGTGTGTGTGTGTTTGTGTGTTTGGTGTTTGGTTTTGAGTGGGGTTTTGGGGGTCGGTGGGGTCGTTGTCCTGACTGTGTCTGTGTTTTTTGCCTGCCCTTCTGTCTAAATGTCTTTTCCTGTCGGGCCTCTGTGGTGGTGTGTTTGTGTGGTAACAAAGGAACTTGTTTACCTGATGCCCTTGTTGTCATTGTGTTTTTAAATTTTCCCAAACCCAAAAAGCGGCCCTTTTCTGGTCCGCAAAGGGGAAAACTCCCGGGAGGGTAATCCCTAACCACGGATTTTTCTCTTTCTGGGAAATGGAAAAATTTAAACGGACGGGTAAAAAAAAGTAAACAGGGGGGGTTTTTTTTCTAACCCCTTTGGCCCTAAAAGACAGGGGGTCCCCTTTCCTTTTCCAAATGGATCGTCGATATCGGTGCAACCCCTTTGGCAAAGGGAAGGCTGATAGAATGCAGTCCCCCCCGATGAGTACCCATGCCCCCCGATGTGTGCCCAGCCCCCCCCCATGATGTGCCCAGTGTCCCCATGTTTGGCCCATTTGCCCCCGATGATTCCCCCGGGGGCCCCCAAAGTTTTGGCCCCGTCCCCCCGAGGAATGTCCCCAGTGGTCCCCAAAGATGTGCCCATTTCCCCGATAAATGTGCCCGGTCCCCAAGTTTTGCCCAGTGTCCCCCCATATTTTGCCCATTTGTCCCCGATAATGTGCCTAGTGCCCCCCGATAAATGTGCCCAGGTCCCCGATGATTCCCCAAATGCCCCCCGATAAAGGGTGCCCCAGTGCCCCCGAAAATTGTCCAGGTCCTGCCCCGCTACGGGCTCTCAGTCGGCCCTTGCCCACACTTCCAGATTTTACCCACCGCCGCCTTAAGGCACAAAACATTGGCCACCAGCGGGACCTGTCTTTTTCTTTCCTTTCCACAACAAAATAAACACCCCCCTTGGCTAGTCCACCCAAAAAGAGTAAAGGGGAACACACACACACTACAAAACACACTCACCACAAAACACACACACACACACACACACCCCAACACCACAACAAAACACACACACAACACACACACGCGCGCGCGCGCGCGCGCGTACACACACGAAAAACACACTCCAACCCACACAAACACCCACACAAAACCCACACACACACACACACTACACACAAAACACCCCAACACACACAAAACCCCACACACACACACACAAAACACAACACACACACAGAGTCATTTCTCCTTCTTTAATTTTCATTTTTTCTTTCACCCCCATTCTGTAAACCCGGTGAAAAATGTCAGTGGGGAAAGGGAAACTAGCGCACAGCCCAAACACACTCACAGCTTGTTTTACAACCATTCATATATCATGCATTCGTCAAAAATCAAACCACTAGTAAAGTCTATAACTTTACTAAAATAAACATAGAAAGAAAATAAATGCATATAGAATAAACAAAAAAAAAAACATTCCCCCTTTTTCCCCGAACTTCACAAAACCCTTTACCCTAAAACATCATTAACCCCCCCGGGGAAATAAACAGTTTTTCTATTTTAAACCTGGCCAGGTGATCTTAACTTTTCCCACGAATCACTGCCCTTTTCCCTTTTTTTTTCTTTTTCTTTTCCCCGTCATTTTCCCAACAACACACACAACTGCCGGCACTGGTGGGGTCTAAAGGGCGCCGGGTCGGGTGAAAACCTTTTTGGCTTTTGGTTTCTGGGGTTTCTCTTGGCGAAGGGGACCTGCCAGGTATGAGGTCGAACCCCCGGTTAGGGTAAAACATTGACTTTTCAACATCGTTTCTTTTTCTCCTTTCTTTTTTCCCGGGCCATTAACGCTTTTGCACTTCCCTCTCTCTCTCACCCTAGCCCGCTCTTACCCAAATGGACAGGGTTTCCCATTTTTTTTCCTTTTTTCTTTTTCTTTCTTTTTTTTCCCTTCAAAATTTAGCAACTCTCCCCTCTCTCTCCCCCTTTCCCCCCAAAATCCTTCCTCCCCGGGGACAACCCTCATGTTTAATCTTTTAAAATTTGGGTTTTTTTTTCTCTCCCCCCTCATCCTCTGCTTTTCTCTCAAGCAACCTAGAACCTCCCCCCTCTCTCGTCTCCCCTTTTTCTTTTTTTCCCCTCTTCTCCCGTTCTTTTCACTCACCATTTCTTTTTCTTTTCCCCGGGATCGCCCAAAAACGGGCGAGTCCCAAATTGGTCAGTTTTTTTACCCCGGGAACCACCCCGAAGTTGTCTCCCTCTAATTCCTTGGAATATTCACATCACGACAGTCCCGTCTACACGTTTAAAAAATTTCCCCGTGGTGGCCCAAATTGTCTTTTAAATTTTATTATTTAAAATTTCCCACCCCCCACCACCACTAACCTTCCCCCCTTCCAACTTAACTGGTGCCCGTTTTGGCCCACTGGTCACCTAAAGGGGCTAGCTGAGTCCTGGGGGGCGCCAAACGATGCTAAACAACCCAATGAGCTGTTCACAAATTGGCCGGAAAAGGGGCGGGCCCCCGGCACTGAGGAACGTCGGGGCCCAGACTTTCGAGGCGTCGGTCAAAGCCCCCTTGGGTAAAGTCTGGGGGGTTTGGGACCGTCTTTTAAAAACCTCTCCACAAAGCAAAAATTGGGCCGGACCCGACCGGGGGCCCCCGCCCTTTCGACGCCTAGAAATTTGAGTTTGGACTTAGGTCCAACAAATTGGCTGGCGATTTTCCCCCAAGTTATTTGTTTCCCCCAAGTTAGGTTGTTTAAATTTTTTTGTCCGTGCCCAATTTTTTTCCCCCTTGCAAAAGCCCCATGTTTTCCGCATTGCCCTAAAAACCAACGGTACAAAAAGGACAACAACCAAAATTTGCTGACACACAGCTACACGCGCAAATTTTTGAAAATACTTAAACAACCAAGGGTTTAAAATTTTTTAAAAAAAGTATACAATTAGTAAAATACCACTCCAATGATTTTACCCATTGAGGGTGCCCCTCTTGCTTTATTTCAACTCATTCAAAAAACGCCCTTTCGTGCGCACTTATGAAATTTTCCCCTACCGGGGAAATTTCCCATCTCTCCTTTTCACCTTTCTTATAAAAAGCACAAATAATTATCGCGACCCATGACACTTAAATGGGGAAAATCTCCATCCCCCAACTTATTGAAAATTTTTTTCCCATCACTACACAAGCGACTGAAATCTCCAAGCATAACTACATCCACATGAACAAGTCTCACAAAAAAAAATATGAACAAGTCCCCTTTACACAAAAAAATTTTGAACAAAAGCCAAATGGGAATGAACCCATATCCAATCAAAATAACGGAATCCCAAAACCTATTAAAACAACAAACCCCTGGATATACTGACTTTCCCCTGGGGTTGCGGGTTGCCAGAAATACACACTTAAAAGCCCGCTCCGCCCTTTTGTCGACCCGGGGAAATTCCGGGACTCGGGACCTGTAGGGGTCAGTGCCATTCCCCCAAACCCGAACCCCGCCTTTTTTTTTCCCGCTTTTGCCTCTTGCAAGGAAATTTTAGTGGGGGTGGGTTTTGCTCTATCACGAAAACCCTTTCCCCTAAAATATTTTTGGAACTTCTGCACGGGCCCCCAAACAGCTAAACACCCCCTTCTCCACCGTGCGTACCCTTCTTCCCCACTTTGTCAACTTTTCCCGCTGGAAAACCTCACAGGAAACTCGACCCTTCATGCCCGTAACAATACGCACCTATCCCCCACCATGGGCGCATCGTCCCCAAAAAAAAAGGGTTTTACAAAATCTGGAACTTTAAGATGGGGCGGGGAAACCCAGTCTTTTTTAAAAACCGTCTTCAGGCTTGCTCTGCAGCGTCCCGACCCCCTCACCACTGCCGGTTTTTCCCCGCCTTGACCAAATCACGAGAACTCGGAATTTCAGCAAAGTTTTGGGGGAAAATCCCTATAGAAAACCCCAAAAAAACCTACAACTCCTACTTCTGTTTTGGTCTTTGGGCCCCTCTGAATTCATCATCTTTCCCCCACCTTTCCTCTTTCCGGGTGCTTTGTGCGCCTCCGACAACCCAAAAACCCAGGGAAATTCCCCGGCTTTTGGGAAACCCAAACCCGGCACTTTGTTGGTCCTGGCTGTGAGATTGGCTTTCTCAACCCCCCCAAGAAAAAGTCCTAGCTGCCTCATAAAGCCCCCCATTCCGGAAGCTACAGAATGTCATCCAGAAATTCACAACACCTTCCAATCCCGTCAATAGCTTCCCCCTCTATTCGAGAAAAGACCCCAGGGGCGTTGACCATCCCAAAAAGGGGGGGACTCGCCAAATGGGATAGCCCCATAGGAGGGAAAAAGCGGACTTCCTTTGAGTCATCACTCAAGGCTATTTGCCCGTAAACCCTTTTTCTCAGAAGATCCTGGTGAAATACTGGCTCTTGCTTGTGGCGATCTGAGCGAACAGGTCTTCCCTGTTGGGTTGACCCTTTTGCATCCCACCTTTGGGAACTGGGTTTAACGCTTAGCGACAAAAAGAAAACGAAAGCCCCTACTTTTCCCCCTAAAACGACGGGTGCACTATATGATATTTGGACGGTTCAAAACCCAAAAAAAAAACCCCCAAAGGGCCAACAACTTTTTTTACCCCCCTCCTCGAAAACCCCTTGCGGTGGCATATGGGATCGGGTAGGGTTTCACTGTACGGGTTTCCCGATTTAACTCCACCGTACATTTTCTAGAGTTTTCCTCCCGGGTTTTTCAGTCAGGGACGCCCTTACGGTTTTTAGGAGCCCCCCTAAATTCCTCCTGTCTCCCACTGTCCCACCCTTCATACAGTTTACCCCATCCCCTGTATGACCTTTTTCCCCTGGGAAAAACCCGGGAACCCAAAAAAACCCCCTTTTCTGCTGGGTCTCCCTCACCCCCCATCCTAATTTGGGTGCTGCCCCCAAATTTCTGACCCCTCAAAGCTTAAATAATTTTCGGAGTAAATTTCATTGGGAAAAGTTTGATTTCCCATTCCCCATCGATTCGGTAGTCCTGATCCCACCTTTTTCAAAAAAAAGGGGGAAGGGCCCCATTTCCCAAAGCTCAGCACTTTTTTTGTGGGTCCCGGGAAGCATTAAAAGGACTTTATCTCCCACCTTGAGGAAAATTTCTTCCTCCCCCTTTTCCGTCCCTACTGCTTTTTCTGGACGACCCTTAAACCCTTTCCCGCAAACTCCCCCTTTCACCTACAAAGTCTCCTCGGCCTATTTTCTAAGTCTAAACCCCATAAATGAAATGGTTTGACTTCTTTTGGACTCCTTTCTCCGGGCCCCACTCTTTTAAAAAGCACACCGGGTTTCCCCGGGAAAATGTCCGCCCAAACAGCACCCAAATGGGGAAAAGCCTTTGGGTTTTTCCCGAGGGGGGTCCCTGTAGGGGAACAGTGGGCCCCTGGAATGAGCGGGCCCAAACGCTGGCCTTTCCTCCCAACTTCTTAAGATGCCCCTTTAGCACACCGTTGAAAACTTTCCACTCAAGCCAAATTTCATTGTTTTAAAGGTTTTGGGTAGTGACAGCTGTGTTATCCCAAACAGCCTGTTGACCTCCTTCATCACCCTTAGGGGAACTGGACCCCCTGCACTTAGAATTTGTGCCCGGCACACAAACCCACGCCCGGGAAAAAAGTCTACCAGCCCTTCACGACCTGTTGCGTATCTACGCCTTTTAAAGCCAAAACCGGGTTTTGGGAATCTGTCGCTTTGTCCCCCAAAATGTCAACACATACCAGTGCCCCCCTTTGGAACAGGGCGGGGATTTGGGGCCCAAACCAAAATCCAAAAGCCACCCTCCTGAACGGTGTGTCAATTAAAGGGGATTTTTAAAAGGCGCCCTTCCCCCCCCACCCCCTTGTGGCGAAACCCTTTTACACACATCACAAGACATGCAGAACCCCTTTAAAAACCCGCCCCCTTGCCCCCCAATGAAAGTCACAAAAACTTTCGGTTAGCTGTTTTTTCTGGGGCCGGAAAGACCCCCCATGAGCGAAACCCTGACCCACGACATGACAGTGTCACGATAACCGCTGGTACCTTTTAAAAGAGGTCACCTTTCCCCGTCCTTTTCCCCCTTTGGGGAAAAAACCCCGGTCAACACCCGCCTTTCACAAGAAATTCGTCTCACCTCCTCTAAACCCCTTTTTCTCTCCACCCCTTTCCACTCCCCAAACTTTACCCCAGCGAAGGGTCTTGTTCCCCTGCCCCCTAAACTCCCAGGGGGACTCTTGCCCACTTCCCCTTTCCCGGAACAACTAACGGGTTTTAAAAAACCCTTTTTCCCCCTTCTTTCTCCGTGTCGAACGGGTGTCCCCTGTAGCAGTCAACAACCAGGATCCCCTGGGCCCTTGGGAACCCGGGAAATTTTCCCATGATCAAATCATGAAGGGGGTTTCTTTTCCCTCACCAAAAAAGACAACTCGCCTAGAAATTTGGGGTCGTACTTCTATCTTTGCAAAGGAAACTCCCTCACAAAGCCAAACGATTAGAGTAACAGGGTTTTGGAATTTTCCCTGTCAAATCCCCAAATTTTAACGACCAAACGTTTTTCGAAATAAACCCCCCTGAACAACCAGTGTCCGTAAAACCCTTTTCCCCTCTGCTGGCCAATCCCCCTTTTTCCACTGGTAACGAACCCCTCATCCTAGTGCCTCCATCCTACCCCTGACTGCGTCCATGGGTAGCCATAGGCGCACTCCCACCCCTTCCGACTGAAAACCCTTTGGGGTTTCCCCTGCAGGTCGTTTTCCCCTGACGACCCTTATCCACCCCCTTTTCAAGTGCTGCTGCCCTTTTGGAACCTCATGGGGACAATTCCCCCGGGCCCCATGTCCCTTCTTTTGACAAAAGAAAAACCTAATGTCCCTTTGGCCCCTTTCCCTTTTCCCCACCAAATGGGTTTTTCAGACTTTTCAGAAAACTCTCCTATCTCCTTTTACTCTTTTTCCAAACCCGTTTTTTAGGGACCTTTTCTCCTGCCCCCTTCCCTGCCCCAAAAGTGCCTCCCCTTAACACCTCCCCCCGAACTTCCCAACCAAAAATCTTTCCCGCGTCTCTGGGGTGTCCCTTTCAAATGTATGGTTAAAAATCAGGGGCCCCAACCGAAAAAAATCTGTTTTTACATAATAGCTCTTTCAACTCGGCGAACCCCCCTTTTTCGAACCACCAAAACCAAAACCCTTTTCTCAAAATATGATCTAGACGTGCACCCAAAATGGAAGGGGGACGTTCCCCTCTTGCAATCTAGCTGAAACGAAATTTTTTTTTTGAATCCTTTCCCCCTGTGAGGCAAAAACCCTTTTATTAAAAAAATTCCTTCACAGCACCAAAATCGGGCTGTTGTTCTGCTGGTTCCCCAGTGAAAATTTTGCAATTCCCTTAAACCCCTCAGTAAAGCCGACCAAAAAATGCCCGCCCACCCCTTCTGGGGGCCAACCCCGACGGTTTCAAACGGTTTTGAAACGACTGATGTATGCATCCCAAACGAAACGGCCCTCCCCAGAATTTTGGCAACTTGGGGTCGGGGAGCATAGCTGGGGCACAGAAGGGCACTGGAAAGGGGAACTAAACCCCATCGGGGGGTCCCCCTTTGTATTCTAACATTTTCTAACTCCAAAAAAAACCTTTAATCTTTTCCCTTTTTCCTGCTTCATTCTTTCGTTTCCGCGTTTCCCTATGTCTTTCCCGTTTTTCCTGGGGTTTCGCTAGCTTTAGTCCTTTCCCCGCTTCTTCTTTAAAGCTATCTCTACGGCAACCCGGGGGTCTTTCTGCTCGCCATCCCTTTCCATCTTTTCTGGGTTTTTAACGAATGCCGCAACTCATCCCCCTGATAACCTAAATCACGACCCACGCCACAAGTTTTTCAAAAGGGGGGTTCTTTTCTTTTTCCCCCATTAAAATCTTTTTTTTTTTTTTTTTTTGAAAAAAAATTTATTACTAAAGACAGCCAAAACTGGGGGGTTAAACCGACACGAGTGCGTAATAAACACCCAACCTTTGGGGTAATATTAGCTTGGGACAAAAAGAAAATTTTTTTTAAAAAACGCCCCAGCGCCTTACCCAACTATGAGAGCGAAATTTTAGGAAAACGTGCGAAAAAGAGTACCTTGGGGGTGAAATGCCAAAACCCAAAAATTAACCCATCTTGGAAGCAATTTCCAATTTTAATTTTTTAACTATCTTGGGAACATACCGTAAGACAACCCCTTGTCTTAGGATACAATACTTGAATCCCACCCAGCTTCCTCTCTGAGAAGTTTGAACAATTATAATAATGGGCCAGAATATCCTGGCAAGCTCGCCAATAAATTGTCAACCTCGGTGTAATGTCAGTGAGGAAGGACTAGCGCACAGCCCAAACACACTCACAGCTTGCTTACAATCTCATTCATATATCATGCATTCGTCACATCAAACCACTAGTAAAGTCTATAACTATTACTATACATGATCATAGAAAGAACATCAATGCATATAGAATCAAACAAATAAAAACATTCTCTCTTTCCTGAACTTCACAAAATCATTTATCTAAAACATCATTAACTAACCCGGGTATAAACAGATTTCTACTTTACCTGGCCAGGTGATCTTAACTATTCACGAATCACTGTCTTTCTTTTCTTTTCTTTTCTTTTCACTGTCACTTTCACAACACGACACAACTGCCGGCACTGGTGTTGGTCTGATGCGCCTGGTCAGGTGAACTGTTGGCGTTGTCTGTGTTCTGCTTGGCGAAGTGACGCTGCCAGGTATGAGGTCGAACCCCCGGTTAGGGTAGTAACAGTGACTATCAACATCGATCTGTTCTCCTTCTTTCTTCCTGCATTAACGCATTGCACTCTCTCTCTCTCTCTCTCCTAGTCTGCTCTTATCAAATGGACATGGTTGCTTTTCTTTTCTTTTTTCTTTTCTTTCTTTCTTCCTTCATAAATTAGCAACTCTCTCTCTCTCTCCACATCTCTCCTCAGTCCTTCCTCTGCAGACTATCTCATGCTAATCTCTCAACTTGGTTCTTTCTCTCCTCCCCTCATCTCTCTGCTTTTCTCTCAAGCAGACCTAGAACCTCTCCCTCTCTCTGTCTCTCTGTTCGTTCTTCCCCTCGTTCTCCTCCGTTCTCCTCACTCATCACGCATTCTTCTTATTCGTTCCGATCTGTCCAAAACAGGCGAGTACCATTGGTCAGTATTTTTACCCCTGACACCCCGAAGTTGTCTCCCTCTAATTCCATTGGATATTCACATCACGACAGTCCCGTCTACACGCCTTACTCTCTGTGGTGGTCAATTGGTCATTTAATTGATTAGCTAGATTTCACCCCCACCACACACTACCTTCCCCCCTTTCCTACTTAACTGGTGCCGTGTGGACACTGGTCACTCTAAAGTGGCTAGCTGAGTCTGGGTGGGCGCCACGATGTCTAAACTAACAATGACGCTGGTTCACAAATTGGCCGGATAAGGCTGGCCCAGGCACTGAGGTACGTCTGGGCAGACATCGAGGCGTCGGTCAAAGCCGCTTAGTCAGTCTGGGTGGGTCGGACCGTCTCGGTGAAACCTCTCCACTAAGCTTAAATTGGCCGGACCCGACCTATGGCCCGTCTTTCTGACGCCTAGAATGTTTTGAGTTTGGACTTAGTCCGAACAAATTGGCTGCGACTCCCCAAGTTAGGTTGTTTCCCCCCAAGTTAGGTTGTTTCATTTTTTTGTCCGTGACACATTCATACACGAATAATACCAATCATTCATTCATTTATTCATTCATTCACTCATTCATACACGAATAATACCAGTGCGAAGACCAGAACACGCAACAAGGACAATCATGATATGTAATCAATATGTTTTGTGACCCAACTGTAGTCAATCGCTGACCGCACTAGAATATTGTTTTAGATGAAATTTTGCCGACGGTATAGGAACCTCTTGAGAGTGAAAATACCCAAGATTCTCTGCACCAATCAGAACATGTAAGTATAAATGTGTGCGTCAAAAAAGGGCGTATAACTGAAAACGATTCCCCTTCCAGCCTCTGGCCCTTGGAGACGTTTGTCTGGAGTGTAAGAAAAACAAAGTGGACTTTAGGCAGAAAAAAACCTGAATCAGAAACCAGTGGTTGACATGTTTTTTTTGTTGTTGTTTTTTCTGCGTACGCAGGCTGATACTCCTGCCGACACTCCCTGTATTGACAAGCAAGGATTAATCCCATCTACCCAACAAAGGGAGTGGAGTTTTGTGTGTATGACCGTTTTTTATTGTTGTTTTTTATCCCGCCATTAAGGCAGTCATACTCCAACTTCGGGGAAGGTGCGTGCTATGTGTAACGTGTCATCCATACCAACGGCCAAACTGGCCTCTCTTTCCGAAAGTTGGTGATGGGGTTTTACGTGTGTGCAAGATATGCGCACGTTCACAACACGGAACCTCAGTTTATAGTCTCATTCGAAGGACTGTTTGGGAAATAGTCAGAACCAAGGTTAACTCCGAGGGAAAAAAAACCCTGTACCGAAACGGCCCGGTAGAGATTCAAACCCGCAACCCCAGATCATCAAGATTACACGAGTCCGGCGCTCTACCACTGAGCTATTCCGGCCCCTACATGTTTGTGCTTTGTTGTAACTTCGTTCTACGGAGACATCAAAACAAACTGTGTGTCTGTCTCGGTGGTCCGGCGAATGCTGTCAGCTTGCTGCCCGCTGCCACCTGGTGACACCGTTCATCCGCGCAACATGGTGGTCCGTTCAATACCAATGTCTGGTGCACACGCATAGATATAGGCCTATATGTTCGTGAGAGCGTGCATGTGGGCAAATTGATGTGTATGGACTCGGAAACATTGTGTGGTGTGTGTGTGTGCGTGCGTGCGTGAGTGCGTGCGTGCGTGCGTGCGTGCGTGCGTGCGTGCGTGCGTGCGTGCGTGTGTGTGTTGTTGTTGTTGTTGTTGTTGTTGTTCGATTTTTCTCTCTTCAGTCATGCAGCACCCTGCGGTCGACCGGATTATCAACAAAAATAAAACGCTATGTGCGTACCGTACCTCTCTTACTTTCAGTCGCTTTTCCTTTGTCTATGTACCCCTCTCTCTCTCTCTCTCTCTCTCTCTCTCTCCTCTCTCTCTCTCTCTCTCTCTCTCTCTCTCTCTCTCTCACACACACACACACACACACACACACACACCACACACACACACACACACACACACATACATACACAATGTCGCTCATCTCTCTCCCTCCCTCCCTCTTGTCCCCTTTGTAAAGAATCCATTGAAGATGAAGTTCATCTCGTTTTGTAGCGCTCTGTTTATAAAATGTCTACTTGAAACCATTTTCAAAACAAAATCTATGACGAGCCACATCTGTCAAGTGTTTGTTTATTGTCATCCAGCACTCTGTATGCTGTGCACTGTGCTCTCTGTGCAGGTGGGTCAGACGTCCCGCAACATCCTGATCGCTATCCACTGTGGCTGTTGCAGAGAGATCCATGCAGATGGGACATTCCCACACACCTGATGCGCTCATTTCGCTAAACAGCTGGCCAACACCGCCATCATGACCCAAACCATTCGCTCTGCACTTCCACCATCTCCAGCACAACATCAATCACGCCAAAGTCTTGGCACCATGGCAGTCACAGAGTGACAGCTTGGGGCATACTGGGCAGCACGAGTCCCATCTTACTGCCAGACTGGGGGTCCTCTGCTCCCTCGACCTCATTATCCCGATACGGCATGTACCACTCCATCTCATTGACGTCATTATCCACACATGGCATGAACCACTCCATCTCATTGACGTCATTATCCACACATGGCATGAACCACTCCATCTCATTGACGTCATTATCCACACATGGCATGTGCCACTCCATCTCATTGACGTCATTATCCACACATGGCATGTGCCACTCCATCTCATTGACGTCATTATCCACACATGGCATGTGCCACTCCATCTCACTGACGTCATTACCCACATGGCATGTGCCACTCCATCTCACTGACGTCATTATCCACACATGGCATGTGCCACTCCATCTCACTGACGTCATTATCCCGACATGGCATGTACCACTCCATCTCACTGACGTCATTATCCACACACGGCATGTACCACTCCATCTCATTGACGTCATTATCCAGACATGGCATGTACCACTCCATCTCATTGACGTCATTATCCACACATGGCATGTGCCACTCCATCTCATTGACGTCATTATCCACACATGGCATGTGCCACTCCATCTCACTGACGTCATTATCCACACATGGCATGTACCACTCCATCTCATTGACGTCATTATCCAAACATAGCATGTGCCACTCCATCTCATTGACATCATGATCTAAACCTGGCATCTTTTTCTGATGACATTCGCAAGGAAAAACGAAACATAGATGATTGATTGTAAAATTTCTTGGGTATTAGGTGCGAACAGAGATCACTGAAAGCAGGGCACTACAAAACCAAATGTACTTCAACTGATTCTTTACAAACGGGACAGAGCAATTCATCGTAACTCACGTTTCAGTAGCGATTAGCATGTGCCTTGATTTCAGACAGTCCAAATCTAAGTGTAGTAAAAGTAAATCGTATATGCTTGTTCATATTCTTCCGTATACACCCACGGTCAACATTTTGACCATTATATTAAACACAAGGTAATTTTAACTGAAGGTGAGGAACTGTAAACTTTATACACATCAAACCTATTAGTTGATCGAATAATGATTTTCCCATGTTTACCATCTACTGTCGGTCAATCTAGGTCGAAATGTTTAGACCAACTTACTTTCTTCTCCTACTCCTTGGTATACCCATGCCTATCCTAACCCCAGTTCACATAAACGAATACGTACATCTGAAACCTTGTTTAATTTTCCCCTTTGAGTCCAGATCAAAGAGCGTATTATATGCTTTTCGTTCTAATCTATCACTATTCATATATAACAACCTTAACCGGTAGCGGATACTTCTGACTGCAGAATAAATATAAATTGGACAACTATTCGTTTCCCCTTACACTAAATCATTTGGCGTTCTAAGTTCTACACCCCAAAGCCTTTTAAACCAGTCAAATGAACCTGTTCACGATGAACGCCAGCATTCTTACCTGAACTACACGGCTCCAAACCATTCTGCACAATAGGTTGTATCTGTGCACCAACACTTTTGACAAACACTTCCAAAGATTTATCATTTAATACAAACAGTTTCTTCCACGGAATTATCATTTGATACAAACAGACTCACACCAAGACCTAGGAAGAACACTCTAATTAAGCAATGCACTGTATTTAAAAGAAAAAACAAAAGATAAAAAGTCGATGATTTGTTCACACGGAGCTCTTACAAATTCTAAAATCATTCGGTCAGGACCTGCACTTTGACCTCTCACCTCTTCAAATTGGACAGTCAGTGAACTCATCTTCCACATTTGGCAAAACGTAATCACAATAATTTAGCAAATCGTTATTCAGTAAAGACTCAAAATGTCGGAACCATTCATCCAATGGAATATTGCTCCTGGGTTGTTTTCGTTTCAGCGAGATGTTTTTTCATGCAGTCCCCAAATTTCTTTTAATTATGAACAGATCCTATGAGCTATTGTAACCCTTTTGTTGATGAAGAGATAAAATGCAACGTTATCAAAAATTCACCCAATGGTAGTCGCACCGACAGAATTGTCATTAACCGACTGGAGTAGCGCTGCTAAGACGCAGTGTTATCGACACGTAGCGCAGTAAACATGGTGGTAATACACAAAGCGCCACTGTTGACTTCATTACGTAGCGCAGTAGAACATGGTGGTAATACACAAAGCGCCACTGTTGACTTCATTACGTAGCGCCGTTGACCATAGCGGTAATACACAAAGCGCCACTGTTGACTTCATTACGTAGCGCAGTTGACCATAGCGGCAATACACAAAGCGCCACTGTTGACTTCATTACGTAGCGCCGTTGACCATAGCGGCAATACACAAAGCGCCACTGTTGACTTCATTACGTAGCGCAGTTGAACATAGCGGCAATACACAAAGCGCCACTGTTGACTTCATTACGTAGCGCAGTTGAACATAGCGGCAATACACAAAGCGCCACTGTTGACTTCATTACGTAGCGCCGTTGACCATAGCGGCAATACACAAAGCGCCACCGTTGACTTCATTACGTAGCGCAGTTGAACATAGCGGCAATACACAAAGCGCCACTGTTGACTTCATTACGTAGCGCAGTTGAACATAGTGGCAATACACAAAGCGCCATTGTTGACTTCATTACGTAGCGCAGATGAACATAGCGGCAATACACAAAGCGCCATTGTTGACTTCATTACGTAGCGCAGTTGAACATAGCGGCAATACACACTGCGCCATTGTTGACTTCATTACGTAGCGCAGTTGAACATAGCGGCAATACACACAGCGCCATTGTTGAGTTCATTACATAGCGCCGTTGACCATAGCGGCAATACACACAGCGCCATTGTTGACTTCATTACGTAGCGCAGTTGAACATAGCGGCAATACACACAGCGCCATTGTTGACTTCATTACGTAGCGCAGTTGACCATAGCGGCAATACACAAAGCGCCACTGTTGACTTCATTACGTAGCGCAGTTGACCATAGCGGCAATACACAAAGCGCCATTGTTGAGTTCATTACGTAGCGCCGTTGACCATAGCGGCAATACACACAGCGCCACTGTTGACTTCATTACGTAGCGCAGTTGACCATAGCGGCAATACACACAGCGCCACTGTTGACTTCATTACGTAGCGCAGGTGAACATAGCGGCAATACACAAAGCGCCACTGTTGACTTCATTACGTAGCGCCGTTGACCATAGCGGCAATACACAAAGCGCCACCGTTGACTTCATTACGTAGCGCAGTTGACCATAGCGGCAATACACAAAGCGCCACCGTTGACTTCATTACGTAGCGCCGTTGACCATAGCGGCAATACACACAGCGCCACTGTTAGTTCATTTTCCTTGTTTGAAACAGCAGGTCCAGGTTTGTTGGCAGATCAACAAAACAGGAACATCCTCTGGACTTAAGTGTCATTGCGTGTGGGCCGACAGACCTTGACCAACTCAAACAGAGCAACGATCGAATACAACAGCCAGTGCTTTGTTTCTAACCTGAAGGAACGCACCGAGTGATAGGCAGATGATTCAGTCAATTTGGCCATTATGCAATCACAATATCATTTCTTCTTGTTTGTTGCGCAGTTAATATCAGTATAATGATCATTATCATCATTATTCTTATCCATGTGAAAAGCGAGCCCATTTATAAAGGCCTCTACTAGCCCTCTTCAATTCCCATCGGAGAGGAGGAAATTCTATGAGGATGTTGTCAACCTTCAATGGAAAGTAACTTTGCAATGCTGCCAATGGAAAATGCAAAGTCCATCAAGTCAAGTACGATAAAAAAAAAATCTGCAGACAGGAGAACCGGTATCACACAGCAGAGGCTGTGGGGCAAGCCCCAAAGCAAACAGCACACAGCAGTCGCTGAGCAGACTTAGCAGTCTCCCATGAACTGGGTCCTGAACTGAACGAACACTCATTGTCTGTGGTGTCCAGTTTCATCAGCTTAGCTCTCCTACGACAGACAGAGAAAATCAGGTGTGTTTATGCACAGTCTCCACACAGTATTAGCTGAAGGGTATCCCCCACGTCTCGAAGAGAGAGAGAGAGAGAGAGAGAGAGAGAGAGAGAGAGAGAGAGAGAGAGAGAGAGTTCAAATAAATGGCAATAGATGGTGTTTGTAAGTTAATGTCTGACTGTACATGTAAGTGCATCTGACTCTGTCTGTGTATCATTATGTGACATGTTTATAAGCAAAATAATTTAAAGACGTAGAAAAAAGAAGTATACAAACACAAACGGAAGTCGATTTCTGAGATTAAAGACAGCCAAAAACTTGAAATAAAGGGGTTTGTTTTCAATTTCGACATGAAATAAATGAAATTAAAGCTGTTCACGTTTGAACAGCGAGAAAAAAATGAGTTCGGATGTGAGCACAAAGTGTTGATGAACACCGATACGTCCAGTGACAGTTGTCAGTGACAGAACACCGATATGTCCAGTGGCACTTGTCAGTGATAGAACACCGATATGTCCAGTGACAGTTCTCAGTAACAGAACACCGATATGTCCAGTGACAGTTGTCAGTGACAGAACACCGATATGTCCAATGACAGTTGTCAGTGACAGAACACCGATATGTCCAGTGACAGTTGTCAGTGACAGAACACCGATATGTCCAGTGACAGTTGTCAGTGACAGAACACCGATATGTCCAGTGACAGTTGTCAGTGACAGAACACCGATATGTCCAGTGACAGTTGTCAGTAACAGAACACCGATATGTCCAGTGACAGTACTCAGTGACAGAACACAGATATGTCCAGTGACTCTTGTCAGTGACAGAACACCGATATGTCCAGTGACACTTCTCAGTGACAGAACACCGATATGTCCAGTGACACTTGACAGTGACAGAACACCAATATGTCCAGTGACACTTGACAGTGATAGAACACCAATATGTCCAGTGACACTTGACAGTGACAGAACACCAATATGTCCAGTGACACTTGACAGTGATAGAACACCAATATGTCCAGTGACACTTGACAGTGACAGAACACCAATATGTCCAGTGACACTTGACAGTGATAGAACACCAATATGTCCAGTGACACTTGACAGTGACAGAACACCAATATGTCCAGTGACACTTGACAGTGATAGAACACCAATATGTCCAGTGACACTTGACAGTGATAGAACACCAATATGTCCAGTGACACTTGACAGTGATAGAACACCAATATGTCCAGTGACACTTGACAGTGATAGAACACCAATATGTCCAGTGACACTTGACAGTGATAGAACACCAATATGTCCAGTGACACTTGACAGTGATAGAACACCAATATGTCCAGTGACACTTGACAGTGATAGAACACCAATATGTCCAGTGACACTTGACAGTGATAGAACACCAATATGTCCAGTGACACTTGACAGTGATAGAACACCAATATGTCCAGTGACACTTGACAGTGATAGAACACCGATATGTCCAGTGACACTTGACAGTGATAGAACACCAATATGTCCAGTGACACTTGACAGTGATAGAACACCAATATGTCCAGTGACACTTGACAGTGATAGAACACCAATATGTCCAGTGACACTTGACAGTGATAGAACACCAATATGTCCAGTGACTGTAGTCAGTGACAGGTGTGTTGCCGAAGAGTGCAGCACACCGTGAGGAATCCTCCCCCTTCACATGCACACCTGAAGAATCTTCCCCCTTTACATGCACACCTGAAGAATCTTCCCCCTTCACATGCACACCTGAAGAATCTTCCCCCTTCACATGCACACCTGAAGAATCTTCCCCCTTCACATGCACACCTGAAGAATCTTCCCCCTTCACATCCACACCTGAAGAATCCTCCCCCTTTACATCCACACCTGAAGAATCCTCCCCTTTACATGCACACCTGAAGAATCCTCCCCCTTCACATGCACACCTGAAGAATCCTCCCCCTTCACATGCACACCTGAAGAATCTTCCCCCTTCACATGCACACCTGAAGAATCTTCCCCCTTCACATCCACACCTGAAGAATCCTCCCCCTTTACATCCACACCTGAAGAATCCTCCCCTTTACATGCACACTTGAAGAATCTTCCCCCTTTACATGCACACCTGAAGAATCTTCCCCCTTTACATGCACACCTGAAGAATCTTCCCCCTTTACATGCACACCTGAAGAATCTTCCATCTTTACATGCACACCTGAAGAATCCTACCCCTTCACATGCACACCTGAAGAATCTTCCCCCTTTACATCCACACCTGAAGAATCCTCCCCTTTACATGCACACCTGAAGAATCTTCCCCTTTACATGCACGCCTGAAGAATCTTCCCCCTTTACATCCACACCTGAAGAATCCTCCCCTTTACATGCACACTTGAAGAATCTTCCCCCTTTACATGCACACCTGAAGAATCTTCCCCCTTTACATGCACACCTGAAGAATCTTCCATCTTTACATGCACACCTGAAGAATCCTCCCCCTTCACATGCACACCTGAAGAATCTTCCCCTTTACATCCACACCTGAAGAATCCTCCCCTTTACATGCACACCTGAAGAATCTTCCCCCTTTACATGCACACTTGAAGAATCTTCCCCCTTTACATCCACACCTGAAGAATCTTCCCCCTTTACATGCACACCTAAAGAATCTTCCCCCTTTACATGCACACTTGAAGATTCTTTACCTTACATGCACACCTGAAGAATCTTCCCCTTTACATGCACACCTGAAGAATCTTCCCCCTTTACATGCACATCTGAAAAATCTTCCCCCTTTACATGTACACCTGAAGAATCTTCCCCCTTTACATGCACACCTGAAGAATCTTCCCCTTTACATGCACACTTGAAGAATCTTTACCTTACATGCACACCTGAAGAATCTTCCCCTTTACATGCACACCTGAAGAATCTTCCCCCTTTACATGCACATCTGAAAAATCTTCCCCTTTACATGTACACCTGAAGAATCTTCCCCCTTTACATGCACACTTGAAGAATTTTCCCCTTTACATGCACACCTGAAGAATCTTCCCCCTTTACATGCACACCTGAAGAATCTTCCCCCTTCACATGCACACCTGAAGAATCTTCCCCCTTTACATGCACACCTGAAGAATCTTCCCTCTTAACATGCACACCCGAAGAATCTTCCCCCTTTACATGCACACCTGAAGAATCTTCCCCCTTTACATGCACACCTGAAGAATCTCCACCCTTCACATGCACACCTGAAGAATCTTCCCCCTTTACATGCACACCTGAAGAATCTTCCCTCTTAACATGCACACCTGAAGAATCCTCCCCCTTTACATGCACACCTGAAGAATCTTCCCCCTTTACATGCACACCTGAAGAATCTCCACCCTTCACATGCACACCTGAAGAATCTTCCCCCTTTACATCCACACCTGAAGAATCTTCCCCATTTACATGCACACCTGAAGAATCTCCACCCTTCACATGCACACCTGAAGAATCTTCCCCCTTTACATGCACACCTGAAGAATCTTCCCCTTTACATGCACACCTGAAGAATCTTCCCCCTTTACATGCACACCTGAAGAATCTTCCCCTTTACATGCACACCTGAAGAATCGTCCCCCTTTACATCCACACCTGAAGAATCTTCCACCTTTACATGCACACCTGAAGAATTTTTCCCCTTTACATGCATACCTGAAGAATCTTCCCTCTTAACATGCACACCTGAAGAATCTTCCCCCTTCACATGCACACCTGAAGAATCTTCCCCTTTTACACGTACACCTGAAGATTCTTCCCTCTTTACATCCACACCTGAAGAATCTTCCCCCTTTACATGCACACCTGAAGAATCTTCCCTCTTAACATGCACACCTGAAGAATCTTCCTTCTTTACATGCACACCTGAAGAATCTTCCCCTTTTACACGTACACCTGAAGAATCTTCCCCCTTTACATCCACACCTGAAGAATCTTCCCCCTTTACATGCACACCTGAAGAATCTTCCCCCTTTACATCCACACCTGAAGAATCTTCCCCCTTTACATGCACACCTGAAGAATCTTCCCCCTTTACATGCACACCTGAAGAATCTTCCCCCTTTACATGCACACCTGAAGAATCTTCCCCTTTATATGCACACCTGAAGAATCTTCCCCTTTTACACGTACACCTGAAGATTCTTCCCCCTTTATATGCACACCTGAAGAATCTTCCCCTTTTACACGTACAACCTGAAGACTCTTCACGCACTACATGCTGTTTACGTAGTGACCCTAACCTTACGTGCTTGGCAACATCTTTCGTGTCTTAGCTACCTGCAAATAACGTACTCCTATACGTCTTAGCAGATTTGAGAGATTATTACTTGTTATATGAAGTGTCGGAAAAGACCTTCATGCACTGGCTTAGGGGGTCATCACTTTCTGTTCATAAAAAGAAAAGATCTGGTAAAACCTGTCTCTCAGAGACCGAGCAGACGTGAGTCCTCTTGCGAATGGCTTTGTGTCCAATGACACTACCCAAGTAGTGAGTATAAACCGACGGACTCCTGGTCTGTTGATGTGATGTTGGTGTCGTTGAGATGAGGTGTGTATGGTCGTACTGCAACGTGATGCCAGCTGATCTGTTGATTTGATGTTGATGTCGTTGACATGAGAGGTGTGCTTTCATTGTCACAAAACGGGAGGCCCCGTTGGCATGTTGAACTGACGTCAGTGTTGCTGTGATGAGGTGTGTGTTACTTACTGTAAAACGAGTTGCCCAGTGGATCTGTTGATTTGATGTTAGTGCTGTTAAGATGAGGTGTGTGTGTGTGTGTGTGTGTGTGTGTGTGTGTGTGTGTGTGTGTGTGTGTGTGTGTGTGTGTGTGTGTGTGTGTGTGTGTGCATGCGTGAGTCCGTTTGAACGAGCGTGTGTGTGTGTGTGTGTGTGTGTGTGTGTGTGTGTGTGTGTGTGTGTGTGTGTGTGTGTGTGCGCGCGCGTGCACCTGCATGCATGCATGTGTCAATTTCTTTGGATAGTGGGGAGTGGAAAGGTGAACGTAGGATGGTGTTTTAAAAAAAGGGGGGGGGGCTGGGGGGCGGGGGAGGGAGGGAGTGGTACACATACATGAACGTGCATGTATCTCTGTATCTTAGGGCAGCTTTGACACCGAGAACTGCACTGAACATTCACAGATCCGAAAACGACAAACTGGTGTGGTACACCCATCTGCTTGATTTCCACCAGTGTAAAAAAAAAATTCTTAAAAAACCTTTTCTCCCTCGCTCCCCTTCTAGCGTGCCTCCTTCTCTTTCTTTCTTTGTGGGTCAGAGTGGAATAGAGAGAGTAGCGGGAGGTCACGGTCGTTGTCCTCTCTCCGTCCTCCAATGAGGTCACGGGCCGCGACGGGAGGAAAAGGGGATGGGGAAAGCTTGGGGATAGGGGTGGGCGTAGGGTTTGGGAGGGAGGGGGGTAGGAGGTTGCCTGCGACACTGCTATACTGTGCTGTAAACGTACAGAACTGTGAAAACAACACGGATATAACCGTACAGAACTGTGAAAACAACACGGATATAACCGTACTGAACTGTGACGACAACACGGATATAACCGTACTGAACTGTGAAGACAACACGGATATAACCGTACTGAACTGTGAAGACAACACGGATATAACCGTACTGAACTGTGAAGACAACACGGATGCAACCGTACTGAAATATAAAGACACATGGATACAACCGTACTGAACTGTGACAACAACACTGATACAACCGTACAGAAATGTGACAACAACACGGACACAACCGTACTGAACTGTGACGACAACACGGATACAACCGTACTGAACTGTGACGACAACACGGATTCAACCGTACTGAACTGTGACGACAACACGGATACAACCGTACTGAACTGTGACGACAACACGGATTCAACCGTACTGAACTGTGACGACAACACGGATACAACCGTACAGAACTATGAAGACAACACGGATACAACCGTACTGAATTGTGAAGACAGCACGGATATAACCGTACTGAACTGTGACGACAACACAGATACAACCTTACAGAACTGTGAAGACAACACGGATACAAATATACAGAGCTGTGAAGACAACACGGATATAACCGTACTGAAATGTAAACACAACACGGATACAACCGCACTGAACTGTGACGACAACACGGATATAACCATACTGAACTGTGAAGACAACACGGATATAACCATACTGAACTATGAAGACAACACAGATACAACCGTATTGAATTGTGAAGACAACACGGATACAACCGCACAGAACTGTGAAGACAACACAGATATAACCGTACTGAACTGTGACAACACAGATACAACCGTATTGAAATGTGAAGACAACACGGATACAAACGTACTGAACTGTGAAGACAACACGGATATAACCGTACTGAACTATGAAGACAACACAGATACAACTGTTTTGAATTGTGAAGACAACACGGATATAACCGTACAGAACTGTGACGACAACACGGATGTAACCGTACTGAACTATAAAGACAACACGGATACAACCGTACAGAACTGTGACGACAACACGGATACAAATGTACAGAACTGTGAAGACAACACGGATACGACCGTACTGAACTGTGAAGACAACACGGAAACAACCGTACTGAACTATGAAGACAACACAGATGCAACCGTATTGAATTGTGAAGACAACACGGATACAACCGTAAAGAACTGTGAAGACAACACAGAAACAACCGTACTGAACTGTGACGACAACACGGATACAACCGTACTGAATTGTGAAGACAACACAGATATAACCGTACAGAACTGTAAAGACAACACGGAAACAACCGTATTGAATTGTGAAGACAATGCGGATGCAACCGTTCAGAACTGTGAAGACAACACGGATACAACCGTACAGAACTGTCACGACAACATGGATACAACCGTACAGAACTGTGACAACAACACGGATACAACCGTACAAAACTATGACGACAACACGGATACAACCGTGCAGAAATATGACGACAACACGGATACAACCGTACAGAACTGTCACGACAACACGGATACAACGGTACAGAACTGTGACGACAACACAGATACAACGGTACAGAACTGTGACGACAACACGGATACAACGGGTACTGAACTGTGAAGACAACACGGATACAACGGTACTGAACTGTGACGACAACACGGATACAACCGTACTGAACTGTGAAAACAACACGGATACAACCGTACTGAACTGTGAAGACAACACGGATGTAACCACACTGAACTGTGACGACAACACGGATACAACCGTACTGAACTGTGAAGACAACACGGATACAACCGTACTGAACTGTGACGACAACACGGATACAACCGTACTGAACTGTGAAGACAACACGGATACAACCGTACTGAACTGTGACGACAACACGGATACAACCGTTCAGAACTGTGACGACGACACGGATATAACCGCATTGAACTGTGAAGACAACACGGATACAACCGTACTGAACTGTGATGACAACACGGATACAACCGTTCAGAACTGTGACGACGACACGGATATAACCGTATTGAACTGTGAAGACAACACGGATGCAACCGTATTGAACTGTGAAGACAACACGGATGCAACCGTGCTGAACTGTGACGACAACACAGATACAACCGTATTGAACAGTGAAGACAACACGGATATCGTACTGAACTGTGAAGACAACACGGATATAACCATACTGAACTGTGAAGACAACACGGATATAACCGTACTGAACTGTGAAGACAATACGGATATAACCGCACTGAACTGTGAAGACAACACGGATACAGCCGTACTGAACTGTGAAGACAACACGGATATAACCGTGTTGAACTGTGAAGACAACACGGATACAACCGTGTTGAACTGTGAAGACATCACGGATCTCTTCCTCCACTGTGGCTGCAGTCCACAGATGCAGATGAGACGCAGAATGCTTTAGTTTACCTATGATAGTCAAATAGAATTCGTCAGAGGTGAAGAACCACACACACACACACACACACACACACACACGCGCGCGCACGCACGCACGCACCCACGCACGCACGCACGCACGCACGCACGCACGCACGCACACACACACACACACACACACACACACACACACATGCACGCACGCACGCACGCACGCACGAGCTCGCGCGCGCGCGCGTGCGCGTACACACAAACACACACACACACACACACACACACACACACACACCACAGATGCATGCACGCACGCACGCGCACGCGCGCGCGCGCGCGTGCGCGTACACACACACACACACACACACACACACACACACACACACACACACACCACACACACATACTTTTAAGTCCTTGAGACACAACGTGTCTCACCGAAGCGGCGTGAATGTGTTATATTTTTGCCCAGCACACAATCTACTCGACTATCTCCTCCACTCCCCGTCTCTTCCCCCCCCCCCCCCCCCCCTCCCCCACCCCCACCCCCCACCCCTCTGCCTTTGTCCCAAATTTTTCCCATCGCATGTTTCTGTCGTCCGCTGACCTCTTCACATCTAAACCTTTCGTCAAACCAGTGACACACAAACACTTACACGTGTACCGTGTGTTATCCGTTTCTCTCTCCTCGCTGTCAATGGCACTGGTCTAGTTTATTATTAAACTCAAAACCTACTCCCAGACATTTTTAGTAACACTTGAACAGAATGGTTTAAAAAAAATTTTAAGTCAGTTAATGGATTTTCCACTATTCCAACGGTGTTTCCAGATTCTGATCTCACCTTTCGTTCAAGGGACAGTTTGTCTACAAGTCTTTCATTTCTGTACGGGGGGGGGGGGGGGGGGGGGGGGAGGGGAGGAAGGGGAAGGGGAGGGGGCTGTCTACACTTGCTGTGTCTATGAATTAGAGGGAGTTACTACACAGCTTGGCTAGCTCAGTAGGCGTTAACACTGGTCGTGGACAGAGAGTACGTAGCTGTAAATGTGTTTGGCAGGGTCATAATAATGATAATGATAATAACAATAATGTGATGATAACAGCAATAATAATAATAATATAATAATAATAATAATAATAATAATAATAATAATAATAACAACAACAATACGATATAATGATGATGTGACCATAATAATAACAAAACAATAATGAAAACAATAATAGCAAAAACAATATAATAATGCAACAATAATAACAATGAAATGATATAAAAATTTAATAATAAATAATAATAATAATAATAATAATAAAAAATAATAATGATGATGATGATGATGATGTTTGATGATGATGATGATAAAAAAAAATAACAAAAATGGTAGTAATTCATAATAATAATGACATGATAATAATAAAAATAATAAAAATTCAGTGATGTGATAGTTTAATAACAATAATATTAACATTGATAATGGAAATATACTGATGATGATGATAATAATAAAATATTGTTAAATGATAATAAAAATTTAGTAATAACAATGATGATAATAATGAAAACAATAATAATAAAAAATAATATAAAAAAATATTAATAACAAAAATGATAATAATGGTAATTAGGGGCATATTCTCTAAAAAAATTAGGGCTCTAAGCTTTTGTACAAAACCCAAAAACGAAAATACATTTATACGATAAGACATGACGAGCTAATAACAAGACAGGAACTTATTTTACACAAAAGCAACAACAACGAACTTACTTTACACAAAAGCAGTAAGAAGGAACTTTCTTTACACAAAAGCAATAAGAGGGAACTTACTTTACACAAAAGCAATAAGAACGAGCTTACTTTACACAAAAGCAAGAAGAAGGAAACATAGTGCAAAATACCACATTTATTTACGCAAGCCTACACAACGCCCCCCCCCCCCCCCCCCTCCGAAAAACACAGACACACACAGAGACACGCATACACACACACACACACACACACACACAACACACACACACACACACACACACACACACACGCACGCACGCACGCACGCACGCACGCCGCACGCACACACACGCACACACACACACACACACACTCGTCAAAGGGACAGACACCACGCACCACTCAGTGGGCCAGTTGTCTGTGGAATGTTTCCAACAGCCTTCTGTTTTTCTGCGATCGGGAAATGGAAATTAGTATCCTTTCTTCTTCATGGGTTTTTTTTTTTCCTTTTTTTTTTTTTTTGACATGGCCCCAAGCGTTATTTAACGCAGTGGGGTGATTGGGGAAAGGCTGGCCTGATGTCGGGGCCAATGAAAAATGACCTGATATCCCAAAGCCGTGCCCTGGGGGACCATGAGAGTTCCGGTGAGGCCTTTGTGTCTGCAGGACCCACGGAACCCCCCAAAGGGTGTCAGGAGCTCTTGTCTCTGCTCTGATATTCCAGACAGAACACCAAGGCGATCTTCTTTTCTTTGCTCTTCTTTCCTTCTGTCTTTCTTTCTTTCTTCATTCATTCTGTTTTCTTTCGACCGTATAATTTGTTTTATATCAAATGACTTGCAAGGACTTTCCTGTCACGGCACATTTCTGTCTGTAAAATGTAGATCGCTCTCCCGGGGAAAGTGACTTGATCCGGCCTTCTCCAGGGCTTGAACGGTCAGTTTTTGTGTACCAGAGACATAACGGTTGTGTGGTGTGCAAGAGTGTATGTGTGGAAACCTGACCAGCTAAGAAAACAGTCATAATATTTACCCCCAGGATAAAGTAACGTTGATCCCTGAAGTTCCTTTTGCCATCACTTTCGCGCTTTTGAAATTGTCATTAGTAGGCTACACAGAAGAAAAAGAAACACACCAAAGGTGCTGGGGAGGACCCAGAGAAGCACTGTCTCCACCTGCCTTTAGAGCAGTCCTGTACCACCCTTGGAGGCCTGCGCTGTGTTGACGATGGGTACAGGCACGCGCAGGATACTCCATTAAGATATCAAGGGACATAACTGCTCCTGAACAGAGGTAAATCAGACTACAGGATGCAGCTCAGAACAGCCTTAAAGTAGCATCCCCATGGGTGTACCAGCCCGTATTTCATGACTACAGAGCCCACCGGCGAAAAACACCACCCTCCAGCTGCCGAGCACACCCCACAGACCCAACCACCCCTGCCCACGGACAGATGAAGACAGTGCCACTCCAGACACACATAATGTAGAAGCTACAGTTCTTGTTCTCAATCGCGTCAGAAGAGAAGCCAATTCGCAAAACCTCATTCCTCGAGGGAGTGGAATGTTTGGTGGGTGCCGCAGCACCTGAATGTATTTGTTAGAATTCTGGTGGACCTCACACTACACCCCCTGCACTCTGGTCGCCGCTTCTCATGGCTTTCCCTCACACTGTCACACTGCTGGTGTTCTGAGATCAGTCAGGAATAGCATCGATGACCAGCACGTGTTTCCAATGAGTATTCACAGTTCATCGCATCAATGACCAGCACGTGTTTCCAATGATTATTCACAGTTCATTGCATCAATGACCAGCACGTGTTTCCAATGATTATTCACAGTCCATTGCATCAATGACCAGCACGTGTTTCCAATGATTATTCACAGTTCTTTGCATCAATGACCAGCACGTTTTTCCAATGATTATTCACAGTTCATTGCATTCACGACCAGCACGTGTTTCCAATGATTCTTCACAGTTCATTGCATCAATGACCATCACGTATTTCCAATGATTATTCACAGTCCATCGCATTCTTACCCGACTCCAGTTTCTCCATAGCTTTTTTTTTTTTCCACTTCGTTCATCACAATCTTCTTTTCCTAGTGCCCTTGAAATCCACCGAATGGGGTTTTCTTTGCAGAGTTGTCTAAAGGCAATTCAAACTGGTCAGAGCGTTAACTTCACCAGTGACGTCTCTCTTCAAGTCCTCCAGTCCAGACGGTCATCAGCCAATGACGACACAGACAGTCAACAGCCAGCGACGACACAGATGGTCAACAGCCAGCGACAACACAGACGGTCAACAGCCAGTGACGACACAGACGGTCAACAGCCAATGACGACACAGACGGTCAACAGCTGATGACGACACAGACGGTCAACAGCCAATGACGACACAGACGGTCAACAGCCAATGACGACACAGACGGTCAACAGCCAATGACAACACAGACGGTCAACAGCTGATGACGACACAGACGGTCAACAGCCAATGACGACACAGACGGTCAACAGCCAATGACGACACAGACGGTCAACAGCCAATGACAACACAGACGGTCAACAGCTGATGACGACACAGACGGTCAACAGCCAATGACGACACAGACGGTCAACAGCTGATGACGACACAGACGGTCAACAGTCAATGACGACACAGACGGTCAACAGTCAATGACGACACAGACGGTCAACAGCTGATGACGACACAGACGGTCAACAGCCAATGACGACACAGACGGTCAACAGCTGATGACGACACAGACGGTCAACAGCCAGTGACGACACAGACGGTCAACAGCTGATGACGACACAGACGGTCAATAGCCAATGACGACACAGACGGTCAACAGCTGATGACGACACAGACGGTCAACAGCTGATGACGACACAGACGGTTAACAGCTGATGACGACACAGACGGTCAACAGTCAATGACGACACAGACGGTCAACAGCCGATGACGACACAGACGGTCAACAGCTGATGACGACACAGACGGTCAACAGTCAATGATGACACAGACGGTCAACAGTCAATGACGACACAGACGGTCAACAGCCAGTGATGACACAGACGGTCAACAGTCAATGACGACACAGACGGTCAACAGCCAGTGACGACACAGACGGTCAACAGCCAGTGACGACACAGACGGTCAACAGCCAGTGACGACACAGACGGTCAACAGTCAATGACGACACAGACGGTCAACAGCCGATGACGACACAGACGGTCAACAGCCGATGACGACACAGACGGTCAACAGCCAATGATGACACAGACGGTCAACAGCCAGTGACGACACAGACGGTTAACAGCCAGTGACGACACAGACTGTCGGGGAGCGACAGCCATCCTCTGACTGTTTGTGACTGAACCTGACAGAAGAGAGGCGCAGTCCTTCAGTTGAAGATCATGTCCTCCAGTTCAGAGTATGTCCAGACTTCAGACGGCTGTATCTCCTTACCTTCTTCTTCAAGGAAATTCACCCCATGTCCAGCGTTTTTAACCAAAACCTGACCTTTTTCGCTTTGCCGTTTGACCACTGGCTAGTTTGAGCAATTCATTTGATATAAGGATATGGCGAAACAGTAATACGCCCGTACCTCCTCTGAACTAACGCTGCTTGCAGAACCAGTTTACCTCGTACCTGGAGGCACCCAAAACTAACAAGGAAAAAGCTTGCATCTGTACGCCCAGTGAACAAACTGTTCACAGGAACAGACAGTGAAGGCATGAAGAATCACAACTCAATTCAGACCGTCGTCTTTTGATCTTGTAGGTCTCCACTGTCGCACTAAATACAATGAAATGAAGAATCACAATTCAATCCATACTGTCGTCTTTTGATCTTGTAGGTCTCCACTGTCGCACTAAATACAATGAAATGAAGAATCACAATTCAATCCATACTGTCGTCTTTTGATCTTGTAGGTCTCCACTGTCGCACTAAATACAATGAAATGAAGAATCACAACTCAATTCAGACCGTCGTCTTTTGATCTTGTAGGTCTCCACTGTCGCACTAAATACAATGAAATGAAGAATCACAATTCAATCCATACTGTCGTCTTTTGATCTTGTAGGTCTCCACTGTCGCACTAAACACGTTGAAAACCAGAACCAAACACAGGAAGCTATGAGTTTTTAATGAAGATTTTAATTCAGGCACATGCGTGCTGAGGTCTTTAATGCCTGCCCCTGCTAGTGGGATGGAACAGGGAGACTGAACAGGGAGAGACAGAAAGAGTAACAGAGGAGAGGTGGAAGGGGGGGGGGGTGAAAAGGGAGGCAACACAGACTGACTCAGACTGAAGGCTGGGGTGTACCGCCCAACAACCTACCAGGTTCTAATGGCGGACAAGGACCTGTCCCAGTTTAAACACCAGCCCACACACTATGTACAGACAGGAACAGGCTTTTCAGTCCGCTCTCTCCGTCCTCGGCCATTTTCTCACGCTCTCTTTACATGGGCGTGACTGCTTTACTTACTGACTGGAGGAAAGAAGAGACGGAGGGAGGGAACGTGACAGTTACTTGGAGCTAGCCCCACCTACCGGCATCGTGCTCAATGACGGCGCTGTCAGAGGGCCTTTCTCCATTTTCTCTGTGCTCCGGAAGACGGTATTTAAAAAAAATACCCTCTGCATAAAAATGTTTTAAGCGTCGAATTCTTTGATTAAAAAAATATAGTCTTCTCCATTATGATGATGATTATGATGATGGCGATAACGATGAACGACGACGATAGTACTGCTGCTGACAATACTGATGCTGTTGCAACTGTTGCTGCTACTGCTATTGATGTTGTCGAAGCCAGACACTCTCAAGGGCAGAAGGTGCCAAGTAACCATCGTCCATGTCAATGATGAATGATCTGGCGAGTGTCGCTGTGTGCATTTTCTAATGTCCGTTTGTACCATCTCAAGTGCACATACTTATCGAAAATTAACCGTTGGTAATATTGATTGAAATAAGCGTTACTTTGAACCTTCATTTTGTGTGTTTGTGTGGTGTGTTCAGTCATGCTGCGATTTGCATTTTGTCTCCTGGTCATGACGATCGTGATGATAGTGACAAAAAAAAACCCTGACATAAGGGATGAAATACTTCTTTCTGTTGTTCAGAGTTGGAGGGACTGCAGTTTTATTTCAACCGTCTGTGCACACCTGTGATGGTTTGCTTGTTTGTTTGTTCATTTGTAAATAGGGATTGATAGGTGGGTGTCTGAATATGCTTGAGAGAGAGAGAGAGAGAGAGAGAGAGAGAGAGAGAGAGAGAGAGAGAGAGAGTGGGGGTGAGGGAGAAGGGGGGGGGGAGGGCTTACTGCTTCAGGTCGGTGTCGTGAGTGTCGGTCACCACAGAAATTGGCGTCTGCTTCTCACGTCACGTCTTCACCTCCGTCATCAGTGTTGGTTGTGGTCCAGCAGGGGGCAGTGCTGTGTTCACTGTGGTCCAGCAGGGGGCAGCGCTGTGTTCACTGTGGTCCACCAGGGGGCAGTGCTGTGTTCACTGTGGTCCAGCAGGGGGCAGCGCTGTGTTCACTGTGGTCCAGCAGGGGGCAGCGCTGTGTTCACTGTGGTCCAGCAGGGGGCAGCGCTGTGTTCACTGTGGTCCAGCAGGGGGCAGTGCTGTGTTCACTGTCACCAGGGGGCAGCGCTGTGTTCACTGTCACCAGGGGGCAGCGCTGTGTTCACTGTCACCAGGGGGCAGCGCTGTGTTCACTGTCAGCAGGGGGCAGCGCTGTGTTCACTGTCACCAGGGGCAGTGCTGTGTTCACTGTCACCAGGGGCAGTGCTGTGTTCACTGTCACCAGGGGGCAGTGCTGTGTTCACTGTCACCTGGGGGCAGCGCTGTGTTCACTGTCACCAGGGGGCAGCGCTGTGTTCACTGTGATCCACCAGGGGGCAGCGCTGTGTTCACTGTGGTCCAGCAGGGAGCAGTGCTGTGTTCACTGTGGTCCAGCAGGGAGCAGTGCTGTGTTCACTGTGGTCCAGCAGGGAGCAGTGCTGTGTTCACTGTGGTCCAGCAGGGAGCAGTGCTGTGTTCACTGTCAGCAGGGGGCAGCGCTGTGTTCACTGTCAGCTTCCTTCAAGGCCAGGAGACCTCAGAGGGCTCCCTCAGGTCTGTGTCCTCTGACACATGGTGACACCAGCTGACACCGTCATGCTACTATGACACATGGTGACACCAGCTGACAACCGTCATGCTACTATGACACATGGTGACACCAGCTGACACCGTCATGCTACTATGACACATGGTGACACCAGCTGACACCGTCATCTGCTATGACAAATCGTGACACCAGCTGACACCGTCATCCTGCTATGACACATGGTGACACCAGCTGACACCGTCACGCTACTATGACACATGGTGACACCAGCTCACACCGTCATCCTACTAATGACACATGGTGATACCAGCTGACATCGTCATCCTGCTATGACACATGGTGACACCAGCTGACACCGTCACGCTACTATGACACATGTGACACCAGCTCACACCGTCATCCTACTATGACACATGGTGATACCAGCTGACACCGTCATCCTGCTATGACACATGGTGACACCAGCTCACACCGTCATGCTAGTATGACACATGGTGACACCAGCTCACACCGTCACGCTGCTATGACACATGGTGACACCAGCTGACACCGTCATCCTGCTATGACACATGGTGACACCAGCTGACACCGTCATCCTGCTATGACACATGGTGACACCAGCTGACACCGTCACCCTGCTATGACACATGGTGACACCAGCTGACACCGTCATCCTGCTATGACACATGGTGACACCAGCTGACACGTCATCCTGCTATGACACATGGTGACACCAGCTGACACTGTCATCCTGCTATGACACATGGTGACACCAGCTGACACCGTCATGCTTCTCATGCATGCCCACTAGTCCTCATTCAAGGACCTTGCGCTGCTCTCACTACACCCAGTGCTGCACGTGCACCATTCTCACTATACCCAGTGCTGCACGTGCTTGTCTTCTTCACTGCCACCATTCTCACTATACCCAGTGCTGCACGTGCTAGTCTTCTTCACTGCCACCATTCTCACTATACCCAGTGCTGCACGTGCTAGTCTTCTTCACTGCCACCATTCTCACTATACCCAGTGCTGCACGTGCTAGTCTTCTTCACTGCCACCATTCTCACTATACCCAGTGCTGCACGTGCTAGTCTTCTTCACTGCCACCATTCTCACCATACCCAGTGCTGCACGTGCTAGTCTTCTTCACTGCCACCATTCTCACTATACCCCGTGCTGCACGTGCTAGTCTTCTTCACTGCCACCATTCTCACTATACCCCGTGCTGCACGTGCTAGTCTTCTTCACTGCCACCATTCTCACTATACCCAGTGCTGCACGTGCTAGTCTTCTTCACTGCCACCATTCTCACTATACCCAGTGCTGCACGTGCTAGTCTTCTTCACTGCCACCATTCATACTATACCCAGTACTGCACGTGCTAGTCTTCTTCACTGCCACCATTCTCACTATACCCAGTGCTGCACGTGCTAGTCTTCTTCACTGCCACCATTCTCACTATACCCAGTGCTGCACGTGCTAGTCTTCTTCACTGCCACCATTCTCACTATACCCAGTGCTGCACGTGCTAGTCTTCTTCACTGCCACCATTCTCACTACACCCAGTGCTGCACGTGCTAGTCTTCTTCACTGCCACCATTCTCACTACACCCAGTGCTGCACGTGCTAGTCTTCTTCACTGCCACCATTCTCACTATACCCAGTGCTGCACGTGCTAGTCTTCTTCACTGCCACCATTCTCACTATACCCAGTGCTGCACGTGCTAGTCTTCTTCACCGCCACCATTCTCACTATACCCAGTGCTGCACGTGCTAGTCTTCTTCACTGCCACCATTCTCACTATACCCAGTGCTGCACGTGCTAGTCTTCTTCACTGCCACCATTCTCACTATACCCAGTGCTGCACGTGCTAGTCTTCTTCACTGCCACCATTCTTACTATACCCAGTGCTGCACGTGCTAGTCTTCTTCACTGCCACCATTCTCACTATACCCCGTGCTGCACGTGCTAGTCTTCTTCACTGCCACCATTCTCACTATACCCAGTGCTGCACGTGCTAGTCTTCTTCACTGCCACCATTCTCACTATACCCAGTGCTGCACGTGCTAGTCTTCTTCACTGCCACCATTCTTACTATACCCAGTGCTGCACGTGCTAGTCTTCTTCACTGCCACCATTCTCACTATACCCAGTGCTGCACGTGCTAGTCTTCTTCACTGCCACCATTCTCACTATACCCAGTGCTGCACGTGCTAGTCTTCTTCACTGCCACCATTCTCACTATACCCAGTGCTGCACGTGCTAGTCTTCTTCACTGCCACCATTCTCACTATACCCAGTGCTGCACGTGCTAGTCTTCTTCACTGCCACCATTCTCACTATACCCAGTGCTGCACGTGCTAGTCTTCTTCACTGCCACCATTCTCATTATACCCAGTGCTGCACGTGCTAGTCTTCTTCACTGCCACCATTCTCACTATACCCAGTGCTGCACGTGCTAGTCTTCTTCACTGCCACCATTCTCACCATACCCAGTGCTGCACGTGCTAGTCTTCTTCACTGCCACCATTCTCACCATACCCAGTGCTGCACGTGCTAGTCTTCTTCACTGCCACCATTCTCACTATACCCAGTGCTGCACGTGCTAGTCTTCTTCACTGCCACCATTCTCACTACACCCAGTGCTGCACGTGCTAGTCTTCTTCACTGCCACCATTCTCACTACACCCAGTGCTGCACGTGCTAGTCTTCTTCACTGCCACCATTCTCACTACACACCACAGTGCTGCACGTGCTAGTCTTCTTCACTGCCACCATTCTCACTACACCCAGTGCTGCACGTGCTAGTCTTCTTCACTGCCACCATTCTCACTACACCCAGTGCTGCACGTGCTAGTCTTCTTCACTGCCACCATTCTCACTACACCCAGTGCTGCACGTGCTAGTCTTCTTCACTGCCACCATTCTCACTATACCCAGTGCTGCACGTGCTAGTCTTCTTCACTGCACATTCTCACTATCCATGCTGCACGTGCTAGTCTCTTCACTGCACCATTCTCATACCCATGCTGCACGTGCTAGTCTTCTTCACTGCCACCATTCTCACTACTAACCCAGTGCTGCACGTGCTAGTCTTCTTCACTGCCACCATTCTCACTATACCCAGTGCTGCACGTGCTAGTCTTCTTCACTGCCACCATTCTCACTATACCCAGTGCTGCACGTGCTAGTCTTCTTCACTGCCACCATTCCACTACACCCAGTGCTGCACGTGCTAGTCTTCTTCACTGCCACCATTCCACTACACCCAGTGCTGCACGTGCTAGTCTTCTTCACTGCCACCATTCTCACTACACCCAGTGCTGCACGTGCTAGTCTTCTTCACTGCCACCATTCTCACTAACCCAGTGCTGCACGTGCTAGTCTTCTTCACTGCCACCATTCTCACTATACCCAGTGCTGCACGTGTAGTCTTCACTGCCACTTCTCATACACAGTGCCACTGCTAGTCTTCTTCACTGCACCATTCATAACCCAGTGCTGCACGTGCTAGTCTTCTTCACTGCCACCATTCTCACTACACCCAGTGCTGCACGTGCTAGTCTTCTTCACTGCCACCATTCTCACTATACCCAGTGCTGCACGTGCTAGTCTTCTTCACTGCCACCATTCTCACTACACCCAGTGCTGCACGTGCTAGTCTTCTTCACTGCCACCATTCTCACTATACCCAGTGCTGCACGTGCTAGTCTTCTTCACTGCCACCATTCTCACTATACCCAGTGCTGCACGTGCTAGTCTTCTTCACTGCCACCATTCTCACTATACCCAGTGCTGCACGTGCTAGTCTTCTTCACTGCCACCATTCTCACTAACCCAGTGCTGCACGTGCTAGTCTTCTTCACTGCCACCATTCTCACTATACCCAGTGCTGCACGTGCTAGTCTTCTTCACTGCCACCATTCTCACTACACCCAGTGCTGCACGTGCTAGTCTTCTTCACTGCCACCATTCTCACTATACCCAGTGCTGCACGTGCTAGTCTTCTTCACTGCCACCATTCTCACTACACCCAGTGCTGCACGTGCTAGTCTTCTTCACTGCCACCATTCTCACCATACCCAGTGCTGCACGTCTAGTCTTCTTCACTGCCACCATTCTCACCTACACCCAGTGCTGCACGTGCTAGTCTTCTTCACATGCCACCTTCTCACTATACCCAGTGCTGCACGTGCTAGTCTTCTTCACTGCCACCATTCTCACCATACCCAGTGCTGCACGTGCTAGTCTTCTTCACTGCCACCTTCTCACTATACCCAGTGCTGCACGTGCTAGTCTTCTTCACTGCCACCATTCTCACTATACCCAGTGCTGCACGTGCTAGTCTTCTTCACTGCCACCATTCTCACTATACCCAGTGCTGCACGTGCTAGTCTTCTTCACTGCCACCATTCTCACTAACCCAGTGCTGCACGTGCTAGTCTTCTTCACTGCCACCTTCTCACTATACCCAGTGCTGCACGTGCTAGTCTTCTTCACTGCCACCATTCTCACTACACCCAGTGCTGCACGTGCTAGTCTTCTTCACTGCCACCTTCTCACTATACCCAGTGCTGCACGTGCTAGTCTTCTTCACTGCCACCGTTCTCACTATACCCAGTGCTGCACGTGCTAGTCTTCTTCACTGCCACCATTCTCACATACCCAGTGCTGCACGTGCTAGTCTTCTTCACTGCCACCATTCTCACTATACCCAGTGCTGCACGTGCTAGTCTTCTTCACTGCCACCATTCTCACTATACCCAGTGCTGCACGTGCTAGTCTTCTTCACTGCCACCATTCTCACTATACCCAGTGCTGCACGTGCTAGTCTTCTTCACTGCCACCATTCTCACTATACCCAGTGCTGCACGTGCTAGTCTTCTTCACTGCCACCATTCTCACTATACCCAGTGCTGCACGTGCTAGTCTTCTTCACTGCCACCATTCTCACTATACCCAGTGCTGCACGTGCTAGTCTTCTTCACTGCCACCATTCTCACTATACCCAGTGCTGCACGTGCTAGTCTTCTTCACTGCCACCATTCTCACTATACCCAGTGCTGCACGTGCTAGTCTTCTTCACTGCCACCATTCTCACTATACCCAGTGCTGCACGTGCTAGTCTTCTTCACTGCCACCATTCTCACTATACCCAGTGCTGCACGTGCTAGTCTTCTTCACTGCCACCATTCTCACTATACCCAGTGCTGCACGTGCTAGTCTTCTTCACTGCCACCATTCTCACCTATACCCAGTGCTGCACGTGCTAGTCTTCTTCACTGCCACCATTCTCACCATACCCAGTGCTGCACGTGCTAGTCTTCTTCACTGCCACCATTCTCACCATACCCAGTGCTGCACGTGCTAGTCTTCTTCACTGCCACCATTCTCACCATACCCAGTGCTGCACGTGCTAGTCTTCTTCACTGCCACCATTCTCACATACCCAGTGCTGCACGTGCTAGTCTTCTTCACTGCCACCATTCTCACCATACCCAGTGCTGCACGTGCTAGTCTTTTCACTGCCACCATTCTCACCATACCCAGTGCTGCACGTGCTAGTCTTCTTCACTGCCACCATTCTCACCATACCCAGTGCTGCACGTGCTAGTCTTCTTCACTGCCACCATTCTCACCATACCCAGTGCTGCACGTGCTAGTCTTCTTCACTGCCACCATTCTCACCATACCCAGTGCTGCACGTGCTAGTCCTTCTTCACTGCCACCATTCTCACCATACCCAGTGCTGCACGTGCTAGTCTTCTTCACTGCCACCATTCTCACCATACCCAGTGCTGCACGTGCTAGTCTTCTTCACTGCCACCATTCTCACCTATACCCAGTGCTGCACGTGCTAGTCTTCTTCACTGCCACCATTCTCACCATACGCAGTGCTGCACGTGCTAGTCTTCTTCACTGCCACCATTCTCACTATACCCAGTGCTGCACGTGCTAGTCTTCTTCACTGCCACCATTCTCACATACGCAGTGCTGCACGTGCTAGTCTTCTTCACTGCCACCATTCTCACTATACCCAGTGCTGCACGTGCTAGTCTTCTTCACTGCCACCATTCTCACTATACCCAGTGCTGCACGTGCTAGTCTTCTTCACTGCCACCATTCTCACTATACCCAGTGCTGCACGTGCTAGTCTTCTTCACTGCACCATTCTCACTATACCCAGTGCTGCACGTGCTAGTCTTCTTCACTGCCACCATTCTCACTATACCCAGTGCTGCACGTGCTAGTCTTCTTCACTGCCACCATTCTCACTATACCCAGTGCTGCACGTGCTAGTCTTCTTCACTGCCACCTGTTCTCACTATACCCAGTGCTGCACGTGCTAGTCTTCTTCACTGCCACCGTTCTCACTATACCCAGTGCTGCACGTGCTAGTCTTCTTCACTGCCACCGTTCTCACTATACCCAGTGCTGCACGTGCTAGTCTTCTTCACTGCCACCTTCTCACTATACCCAGTGCTGCACGTGCTAGTCTTCTTCACTGCACCGTTCTCACTATACCCAGTGCTGCACGTGCTAGTCTTCTTCACTGCCACCATTCTCACTATACCCAGTGCTGCACGTGCTAGTCTTCTTCACTGCTCACCTTCTCACTATACCCAGTGCTGCACGTGCTAGTCTTCTTCACTGCCACCATTCTCACTATACCCAGTGCTGCACGTGCTAGTCTTCTTCACTGCCACCATTCTCACTATACCCAGTGTCGCACGTGCTAGTCTTCTTCCTGCTACCATTCTCACTATACCAGTGCGCACGTGCTAGTCTCTTCATCCACTGCCCATTTCTCTCTTCCCTGTGCAGTGCGAAGTTTTCCTCGCTGTTAGCCTTTCTCTTAATCGCATTCCGAGGTAGTTTTTTTTTTCTTTGTATTCCTTACTTTGTCTTCCCTTTTGACAGTTGAGAAAGGGTTTAATGAACGGAAACGTTACGTATAAAGCAACATTGTGTCTTCTTATCGAAGAAAACCCTAGAGTTGAATATTTTTGTTGGACCTTGTTTTTCTCTCACTTGACACCCCTTAAGGGCAATGGATTTTGTGGTAACTTATCCCCTAGCGCAATCCAATTGAAAGTGATTCAATTGAGAGGACATACAAGCTACTGGTATCCCAAAGTGGATGGGTCGTTTCAAGATGAACCTTAACAGGAATATCGGTTTTGTCTATCGAAGGACTGTGGAATTTTGAACCAGGTGTTACTCCGGGAAACCCCCTGTAATAGGGGTGGAGTTGTGAACCACAAACCGTTTATTTAATCCGCTTTAAGAGCCTATCCACCCTGGGAGCAACCATTGTTATGTTCATCCTAGACAAGGCTCAACGACTTCACCTAAATTTAATGCATTTTAGTTGTCAAGTGGTTAAGCGTGCGTTCACACACGGAACCTCGGTTTATAGTCTCATTCGAAGGACTGTATGGGAAATGGAGTTAGAACCAATGTTAACTCCGAGGGAAAAATCCCCTGTAACGAAACGGCCCGGCGGAGATTCGAACCCACAAACCCAAGATTAAGAGTCCGGCGTTCTACCACTGAGCTATTCCAGCCCCAGTAAGGGAGCAAAACCCATTATGTTATGATCTCCAGACACTTAGACTGAAGAGGCTTCAAATCAGAACAGTCAGCCTAAATTTAAAAGCTATTTCAGTTATGGTATCAAAGTGGGTAAAAGTCCGGATGTTGCACTGTCAAGGAAACCATGAAACGTCACAGATGTGTATTGTTTAGCAAATCAAACGCTTCAAGTCCCCATGGTAACAGATGCGCACTCTAACATGACAAAAGATCAACAAGGAGAGTAACCCTTGCAATCTTCGTAAAATTTAGACACTGATAAAAAAAAACACCTCTGGATTCAAACAAATGCTACTTTCCGTACCCATCCACGTCTGTAGACAAGAGGTGCACATAACACACACACACACACACACACACACACACACACACACACACACAACACACACACACACACACACACATCTATGTCTCTCTCTCACACAAGCACACACGCACACGCACACATTCACACTCTCTCTCTCTCTCTCTCTCTCCCTCTCTCTCTCTCTCTCTCTCTCTCTCTCTCTCTCTCTCTCTCTCACACACACACACACACACACACACACACACACACACACACACACACACACACACACACACACACACACACACGGAGGGGGAGGCGATGGATCAGTGTTTGGATTTCTAGACGTTATTTGTTCATTCTCACTCATGTACGGTACGTACAATCGTAGCCGTGAGAAACTTCTCCTGGGCCAATTCAGGAAGAAGATGACAAACACATCCACCGTCACATTGGACGTCAGTGTGACTTCGTTTCAGCCGTGACAATTGGTAACAGCAATAAACGCCGGGCGCATGGAATTTACAAAACAGCGAGCGTATCAGTTGCCCAGAACTCTCTCACCCCTCCCCCCCCCCCCCCCCCCCACTCTCTCTCTCTCTCTCTCTCTCTCTCTCTCTCTCTCTCTCCTCTCTCTCTCTCTCTCTCTCTCTCTCTCTCTCTCATTGTTATCACTAGAAAAAGCTTACCTCCAGTCCCATAATCAAGCGGAAGACTGAATCGTGTTTCTCTGCACACCACATTCATCTGACACACATTTCAAGGTGCATAGTAACAGCGAAGTTAAAGAATGTGTGTGTGTGTGTGTGTGTGTGTGTGTGTGTGTGTGTGTGTGTGTGTGTGTGTGTGTGTGTGTGTGTGTGTGTGTGTGTGTGTGCGTGTGCGTGCGTGAATGTGCGTGCGTGCGTGCGTGTGTGTGTGTGTGTGTGTGCGTGCCTGCGTGCATGCATGCGTGCGCGCGCGCGTGCGTGCGTGCGTGTGTGTGAGTGCGATACATATA
>CM031625.1:47997240-47999408 GCA_018398815.1 Conus ventricosus
GGCAGTAGTAGCCGCTAAACACATTTGACGGATCAGTTGTAGTTCAAGATGTACACCAATCCAATTGTAACAGTGACATACCTGTAGAAGTTAAAGTGACATACATGTAACAGAGTGGCATGCCTGTGGCAGCTGAAGTGACATCACTCTTACAGACATGTTGGCAGCGGTTGAAGTGTGTTTGTCTCATGTGACTGTCCTGTCCTGTCCTGTCCCCAAGATGTCAACGACCTTTGGTAAAGGGGACCTGTCTCCAACGTGTCTGTAGTCTGTTTTGGCCTGGTGTGGCTAACCTCTTCCCTAACATGTGTGTGCTTGTTGCGAGTAATCGTTAGTTTTCTATTTTTCTTAAAATACGGCACATCGGCTTTTTGTTTGTTTGTTTGGTTTTTTTTTGTTTTTTTTTAGAACTGTTATTCCCGCTACAGATGAGGTCACTTCTTCCTGGCATTTATCAAGACGTGCATTTATCAAGACATAAGCGTACAACAGCACTTTATACATCGTCTGCTGTTCGTCATTAATTAACAGAGTACTAGTCATCACGGTGACTGAAAGAGGCCGGTGACGGCGACGTGTTGTGGGCAACAGAAATCATCAGCCGACACACTGATGTGACCACTTCACCTCTTTGACATATCTATCAAAACAACACAGTGGTACCGACAGGGACAGAGGCAGGGAGTGGGGAAAGAAGGCACAGAGAGAGAGGGGGAGGGGAAGGGAAGTGAGGGTGAACGAAGGGGGTGGAGGATGGGATTACGTAAATGACGAGGGATGGGAGTATTAAAGCATAGAGACAGAGCAAGAGAGCGGGATGGAAAAAAAGACAGGCAGTGGAAGCAAACGATACAAATGTCCCACATGAGCAATACATTTTGTCTGTTACGATGAAGCCTACAGAGTTAGTCACAGTATTATATCTTACATCGTTTTTGAGAGGGCTACTGCCAGCCTGACTCTTTTGACAGGGCTACTGCCAGCCTGACTCTCTTTTGACAGGGCTACCGCCAGCCTGACTCTCCTTTGACAGGGCTACTGCCAGCCTGACTCTTTTTACAGGGCTACTGCCAGCCTGACTCTTTTGACAGGGCTACTGCCAGCCTGACTCCTTTGACAGGGTTACTGCCAGCCTGACTCTCTTTTGACAGGGCTACTGCCAGCCTGACTCTTTTGACAGGGCTACTGCCAGCCTGACTCTTTTGACAGGGCTTCTGCCAGCCTGACTCTCTTTTGACAGGGCTACTGCCAGCCTGACTCTTTTGACAGGGCTACTGCCAGCCTGACTCTCTTTTGACAGGGCTACTGCCAGCCTGACTCTTTTGACAGGGCTACTGCCAACCCGACTCTCTTTTGACAGGGCTACTGCCAACCTGACTCTCTTTTGACAGGGCTACTGCCTTGACGAAGATAATGTCAGCCTTACCCTCCCTTGACGAAGATAATGTCAGCCTTGCCCTCCTTTGACGAAGATAATGTCAGCCTTGCCCTCCTTTGACGAAGATAATGTCAGCCTTACCCTCCCTTGACGAAGATAATGTCAGCCTTGCCCTCCTTTGACGAAGATATGTCAGCCTTGCCCTCCTTTGACGAAGATAATGTCAGCCTTGCCCTCCTTGACGAGGATAATGTGAGCCTTGCCCTCCTTTGACGAAGATAATGTCAGCCTTGCCTCCTTTGACGAAGATAATGTCAGCCTTGCCCTCCTTTGACGAGGATAATGTGAGCCTTGCCCTCCTTGACGAAGATAATGTCAGCCTTGCCCTCCTTTGACGAAGATAATGTCAGCCTTGCCCTCCTTTGACGAGGATAATGTGAGCCTTGCCCTCCTTTGACGAAGATAATGTCAGCCTTGCCCTCCTTTGACGAAGATATTGTCAGCCTTGCCCTCCTTTGACGAAGATAATGTCTGCCTTGCCCTCCTTTGACGAAGATAATGTCAGCTTTGCCCCTTTTGACAGCCGTTGCCAACCTGAACTAGGATCAACAGGACAATACCAGTCTCCCCTCTGTTGACAGAGAACTAGGATCAACAGGACAATACCAGTCTCCCCCTCTGTTGACAGAGAACTAGGATCAACAGGACAATAGCAGTCTCCCCCTCTGTTGACAGTGAACTAGGATCAACAGGACAATAGCAGTCTCCCCCTCTGTTGACAGAGAACTAG
>CM031625.1:47999508-48037380 GCA_018398815.1 Conus ventricosus
GATCAACAGGACAATAGCAGTCTCCCCCTCTGTTGACAGAGAACTAGGATCAACAGGACAATACCAGTCTCCCCCTCTGTTGACAGAGAAGTAGGATCAACAGGACAATAAGATCAACAGGACAATACCAGTCTCCCCTCTGTTGACAGAGAACTAGGATCAACAGGAAAATACCAGTCTCCCCTCTGTTGACAGAGAACTAGGATCAACAGGACAATAGCAGTCTTCCCCTCTGTTGACAGAGAAGTAGGATCAACAGGACAATAAGATCAACAGGACAATACCAGTCTCACCCTCTGTTGACAGAGAACTAGGATCAACAGGACAATACCAGTCTCACCCTCTGTTGACAGAGAACTAGGATCAACAGGACAATACCAGTCTCCCCTCTGTTGACAGAGAAGTACGATCAACAGGACAATACCAGTCTCCCCCTCTGTTGACAGAGAACTAGAATCAACAGGACAATACCAGTCTCACCCTTTGTTGACAGAGAACTAGAATCAACAGGACAATAGCTCTCCCCCTTTGTTGACAGTCTCCCCCTCTGTTGACAGAGAAGTAGGATCAACAGGACAATACCAGTCTCCCCCTCTGTTGACAGAGAACTAGGATCAACAGGACAATACCAGTCTCCCCCTTTGTTGACATAGAACTAGGATCAACAGGACAATAGCTCTCCCCCTTTGCTGACAGAGAAGTAGGATCAACAGGACAATACCAGTCTCCCCCTCTGTTGACAGAGAACTAGATCAACAGGACAATACAGTCTCCCCCTGTGTTGACAGAGAACTAGGATCAACAGGAAAATACCAGTCTCACCCTCTGTTGACAGAGAACTAGGATCAACAGGACAATTCCAGTCTCCCCCTCTATTGACAGAGAACTAGGATCAACACGACAATACCAGTCTCCCCCTCTGTTGACAGAGAACTAGGATCAACAGGACAATACCAGTCTCTTCCTCTGTTGACAGAGAACTAGGATCAACAGGACAATACCAGTCTCACCCTCTGTTGACAGAGAACTAGGATCAACAGGACAATACCAGTCTCCCCCTCTGTTGACAGAGAACTAGGATCAACAGGACAATAGCTCTCCCCCTCTGTTGACAGAGAACTAGGATCAACAGGACAATACCAGTCTCCCCCTCTGTTGACAGAGAAGCAGGATCAACAGGACAATACCAGTCTCCCCCTCTGTTGACAGAGAACTAGGATCAACAGGACAATACCAGTCTCACCCTCTGTTGACAGAGAACTAGGATCAACAGGACAATACCAGTCTCCCCCTCTGTTGACAGAGAACTAGGATCAACAGGACAATACCAGTCTCACCCTCTGCTGACAGAGAACTAGGATCAACAGGACAATACCAGTCTTCCCTCTGTTGACAGAGAACTAGGATCAACAGGACAATACCAGTTTCCCCCTCTGTTGACAGAGAACTAGGATCAACAGGACAATAGCAGTTCCCCCTCTGTTGACAGAGAACTAGGATCAACAGGACAATGCCAGTCTCCCCTCTGTTGACAGAGAACTAGGATCAACAGGACAATGCCAGTCTCCCCCCTGTTGACAGAGAACTAGGATCAACAGGACAATGCCAGTCTCCCCTCTGTTGACAGAGAACTAGGATCAACAGGACAATACCAGTCTCCCCTCTGTTGACAGAGAACTAGGATCAACAGGACAATACCAGTCTCACCCTCTGTTGACAGAGAACTAGGATCAACAGGACAATACCAGTCTTCCCCTCTGTTGACAGAGAAGTAGGATCAACAGGACAATACCAGTCTCCCCCTCTGTTGACAGAGAAGTAGGATCAACGGACAATACCAGTCTCCCCCTCTGTTGACAGAAAACTAGAATCAACAGGACAATACCAGTCTGCCCCTCTGTTGACAGAGAACTAGGATCAACAGGACAATACCAGTCTCACCCTCTGTTGACAGTCTCCCCTCTGTTGACAGAGAACTAGAATCAACAGGACAATACCAGTCTCCCCCTCTGTTGACAGAGAACTAGGATCAACAGGACAATACCAGTCTCCCCCTCTGTTGTCAGAGAACTAGGATCAACAGGACAATACCAGTCTCCCCCTCTGTTGACAGAGAACTAGGATCAACAGGAAAATACCAGTCTCCCCCCTCTGTTGACAGAGAACTAGGATCAACAGGACAATACCAGTCTCCCCCTCTGTTGACAGAGAACTAGGATCAACAGGACAATACCAGTCTCCCCCTTGTTGACAGAGAACTAGAATCAACAAGACAATACCAGTCTCCCCCTCTGTTGACAGAGAACTAGGATCAACAGGACAATACCAGTCTCCCCCTCTGTTGACAGAGAACTAGGATCAACAGGACAATACCAGTCTCCCCCCTCTGTTGACAGAGAACTAGGATCAACAGGACAATACCAGTCTTCCCTCTGTTGACAGAGAAGTAGGATCAACAGGACAATCCCAGTCTCCCCCTCTGTTGACAGAGAACTAGGATCAACAGGACAATACCAGTCTCACCCTCTGTTGACAGAGAACTACGATCAACAGGACAATACCAGTTCTCCCCTCTGTTGACAGAGAAGTAGGATCAACAGGACAATACCAGTCTCCCCCTCTGTTGACAGTCTCCCCCTCTGTTGACAGAGAACTAGGATCAACAGTACAATACCAGTCTCACCCTCTGTTGACAGAGAACTAGGATCAACAGGACAATACCAGTCTCCCCCTCTGTTGACAGAGAACTAGGATCAACAGGACAATACCAGTCTCCCCCTCAGTTGACAGAGAACTAGGATCAACAGGACAATACCAGTCTCCCCTCTGTTGACAGAGAACTAGAATCAACAGGACAATCCCAGTCTCCCCCTCTGTTGACAGAGAACTAGGATCAACAGGACAATACCAGTCTCACCCTCTGTTGACAGAGAACTAGGATCAACAGGACAATACCAGTCTCACCCTCTGTTATGCTCACCACACAAACTCCCCCCCCCCCCCCCCCCACTCTCCACACAGTTCACCGTACAAACTGTCCCCTCACTCTCCACACAGTTCAACGTACAAACTGTCCCCACCACTCTCCACACAACTCACCACACAAACTGTCCCGTCCACTCTCCACACAGTTCACTGTACAAACTGTCCCCTCCACTCCAGTTATAGCCAAGCCTGACCATGTGTGTGAGTCTTTCAGTGTGAAAAGCAAGTTAGGGGAGATAAGACAGATAGTAGGGGGGGGGGGGGGGGGGGGGACAAGGCAGATAGTTTGGGGGAGATAAGGAAGTTAGCTTAACGGAAAATAAGGAAGCTAATTTCTGGAGGTAATTTGGGGGAGTTTGTGATGCTAGTTTGGAGGAGGTAAGGAAGATAGTTTGGGTGAGATAAAGGAACTTGCAGAAAAGAACAAGATAAAATGCAGGACCTGCCTCCAGGATAATGAGACGTTAATCTCACGATCCACTACGAAGGAGAAGAAGAAGAAGAAGAAGAAGAAAAATTAACAATAGTTGAAGGGACGTGTGGACTGAGGGGGTGGGGTGAGGTGTGTGTGAAAATGAGGCAGCAGAAGACGCTAAGATGACCAAAGATAAATCTGGATTCACACACTGGCTACAGGTTTATGGTCTCATCAAACTCAACGGAGCGGCCTTCACCTCCGAGTAAAGGAAGGTGACAAAAGAGCTGGCTGGCTCTTCACAAAGCGGCTTTTCAGCTCAGGCCTTTGACCTTGTCACGGATCTTTACCCCCGCCCGTCAGAGGGAGCTGTTCGCTCTGAGACCTCGGGGTCCATAGGCTTTGTCTGTTGTCTAGTGTGCCCTTCTCCTCCATCCCTCCCCTCTACCCCCACCGGCGTCACCCTCTTCCTTCCCTGGGCTCTATCGGTCCTCTATGAGCTCTTCTTTGACCACGCAAGACTGGTTTGTAACAGATTTGGCTGAGCGACTCCAGTTACGGCTTGTTGGATACGGCGTGGAGGCTTAAGGTGAAATTACAGGGAATGGAGGGAAGTCAAGTATGGCGTGAGTGCCAAGGCAGCGAAAGAGAGAGAGAGAGAGAGAGAGAGAGAGAGAGAGAGAGACAGACAGACAGACAGACAGGCAGACAGACAGACGAGAGGGGGGGGGGGGGGCAAAACACATCTCAGTATTAAAGGAAGAGGCAAGCAAAATGCATGTACTTATTTCATAATTATGAAAGCAATGCTTCAGCATTTCCAAACACTCTGTCACCTCGTTCTTCATGGGGCATATTCCGATACCCAATACACACCAAAAAGTTGCATCTTACTATTACATTATTCATATCATATGAGAAAAAGAAAGTAAATCAAATAGAATATGAAAGGAGGGAGGGAAGAAGAGAGAGAGAGAGAGGGGGGGGGGGGTTACGATTTCTCTCTTCTACCTATTCAAACACATCCCTCCTCTTTCCTTCTCCCTTACTGATGCTCAGCTCTTTCTGCTCCCATCTCTCCTATCCTTCTCTTATTGTTCTAGATGTTCTAGGAATGTCGAGAATGAAAATGAGCAAACTGATTCATTCAACCGTTTCATTTACAGGAAGGGGGGTCGCCGTCCTGCTGTGTCAAGCATTCAACATGGCCGCGTCAGATGACAGATGCGAAATCAACGGTGCCGTGTCCTGTCCCAGTCTTCATGAGTTATGACATCGCATATTCCTGAATCTAATCTGACAGTCTGCGTCAATCAAGAGCACTTTCTGTTGTGGGGCATTAAAAGAGAAACAGCACTAGAGAATTCTTGTGCACGCTTACAAACAAAGAAAAGAGAATGAAAAATATATCCACCAACATTGGTGGAATCGGCTCACGATACTCATGACCACAATTCTTGCCTGTTTAGAAGGGTCAGGCTGGCAGTAGCCCTGTCAAGTGAGAGTCAGGCTGGCAGTAGCCCTGTCAAAAGAGTCAGGCTGGCAGTAGCCCTGTCAAAAGAGTCAGGCTGGCAGTAGCCCTGTCAAGTGAGAGTCAGGCTGGCAGTAGCCCTGTCAAAAGAGTCAGGCTGGCAGTAGCCCTGTCAAAAGAGTCAGGCTGGCAGAAGCCCTGTCAAAAGAGTCAGGCTGGCAGTAGCCCTGTCAAAAGAGAGTCAGGTTGGCAGTAGCCCTGTCAAATGAGAGTCAGGTTGGCAGTAGCCCTGTCAAAAGAGACTCAGGATGGCAGTAGTCCTGTCAAAAGAGTCAGGCTGGTAGTAGCCCTGTCAAAAGAGTCAGGCTGGCAGTAGCCCTGTCCAAAGAGAGTCAGGCTGGCAGTAGCCCTGTCAAGTGAGAGTCAGGCTGGCAGTAGCCCTGACAAAAGAGAATCAGGCTGGCAGTAGCCCTGTCAAAAGAGAGTCAGGCTGGCAGTAGCCCTGTCAAAAGAGAGTCAGGCTGGCAGTAGCCCTGTCAAAAGAGTCAGGCTGGCAGTAGCCCTGTCAAGTGAGAGTCAGGCTGGCAGTAGCCATGTCAAAAGAGTCAGGATGGCAGTAGCCCTGTCAAAAGAGAGTCAGGCTGGCAGTAGCCCTGTCAAAAGAGAGTCAGGCTGGCAGCAGCCCTGGCAAAAAGAGAGTCAGGCTGGCAGTAGCCCTGTCAAAAGAGAGTCAGGCTGGCAGCAGCCCTGTCAAAAGAGAGTCAGGCTGGCAGTAGCCCTGTCAAAAGAGTCGGGCTGGCAGTAGCCCTGTCAAAAGAGAGTCAGGCTGGCAGTAGCCCTGACAAAAGAGAGTCAGCCTGACAGTAGCCCTGTCAAAAGAGAGTCAGGCTGGCAGTAGCCCTGTCAAAAGAGTCAGGCTGGCAGTAGCCCTGTCAAAATAGGGTCAGGTTGGCAGTAGCCCTGTCAAAAGAGAGTCAGGTTGGCAGTAGCCCTGTCAATAGAGTCAGGCTGGCAGTACCCCTGTCAAAAGAGAGTCAGGTTGGCAGTAGTCCTGTCATATGAGTGTCAGGTTGGCAGTAGCCCTGTCAAAAGAGACTCAGGCTGGCAGTAGTCCTGTCAAAAGAGTCAGGCTGGTAGTAGCCCTGTGAAAAGAGAGTCAGGCTGGCAGTAGCCCTGTCAAAAGAGAGTCAGGCTGGCAGTAGCCCTGTCAAAAGAGAGTCAGGCTGGCAGTAGCCCTGTCAAAAGAGTCAGGCTGGCAGTAGCCCTGTTAAAAGAGAGTCAGGCTGGCAGTAGCCCTGTCAAAAGAGAGTCAGGCTGGCAGTAGCCCTATCAAAAGAGAGTCAGGCTGGCAGTAGCCCTGTCAAAAGAGACTCAAGCTGGCAGTAGCCCTGTCAATAGAGTCAGGCTGACAGTAGCCCTGTCAAAGAGAGTCAGGCTGGCAGTAGCCCTGTCAAAAGAGAGTCAGGTTGGCAGTAGCCCTGTCAAAAGAGAGTCATGCTGGCAGTAGTCCTGTCAATGGAGTCAGGCTGGCAGTAGCCCCGTCAAGTGAGAGTCAGGCTGGCAGTAGTCCTGTCAATAGAGTCAAGTTGGCAGTAGCCCTGTCAAAAGAGAGTCAGGTTACCAGTAGCCCTGTCAAAAGAGACTCAAGCTGGCAGTAGCCCTGTCAAAAGAGAGTCAGGCTGACAGTGGCCCTGTCAAAAGAGAGTCAGGCTGGCAGTAGCCCTGTCAACGGATTCAGGCTGGCAGTAGCCCTGTCAAAAGAGAGTCAGGTTGGCAGTAGCCCTGTCAAAAGAGATTCAGGCTGGGAGTAGCCCTGTCAAAAGAGACTCAGGCTGGCAGTAGGTCTGTCGAAAGGTGAGGCTGGCAGTAGCCCTGTCAAAAGAGTCAGGTTGGCAGTAGTCCTGTCAAAAGAAAGTCAGGCTGGCAGTAGCCCTGTCAAAAGAGAGTCAGCTTGGCAGTAGCCCTGTCAAAAGAGAGTCAGGCTGGCAGTAGCCCCGTCAACAGAGTCAGGCTGGCAGTAGCCCTGTCAAAGAGAGTCAGGTTGGCAGTAGCCCTGTCAAAAGAGAGTCAGGCTGGCAGTAGCCCTGTTAAAAGAGAGTCAGGCTGGCAGTAGCCCTGTCAAAAGAGTCAGGCTGGCAGTAGCCCTGTCAAAAGAGAGTCAGGCTGGCAGAAGCCCTGTCAAAAGAGAGTCAGGCTGGCAGTAGCCCTGTCAAAAGAGAGTCAGGCTGGCAGTAGCCCTGTCAAAAGAGACTCAAGCTGGCAGTTAGCCCTGTAAATAGAGTCAGGCTGACAGTAGCCCTGTCAAAAGAGAGTCAGGCTGGCAGTAGCTCTGTCAAAAGAGTCGGGCTGGCAGTAGCTCTGTCAAAGGGGTCAGGCTGGCAGTAGCCCTGTCAAAAGAGAGTCAGGCTGGCAGTAACCCTGTCAAAAGAGAGTCAGGCTGGCAGTAGCCCTGTCAAAGAGAGTCAGGCTGGCAGTAGCCCTGAAAGAGAGTCAGGCTGGCAGTAGCCCTGTCAAAGAGAATCAGGCTGGCAGTAGCCTTGTCAAAAGAGAGTCAGGCTGGGAGTAGCCCTGTCAAACGAGAGTCAGGCTGGCAGTAGCCCTGTCAAAAGAGAGTCAGGTTGGCAGTAGCCCTGTCAAAAGAGAGTCAGGCTGGCAGTAGCTCTGTCAAAAGAGTCGGGCTGGCAGTAGCTCTGTCAAAAGAGTCAGGCTGGCAGTAGCCCTGTCAAAAGAGAGTCACGCTGGCAGTAGCTCTGTCAAAAGAGTCGGCTGGCAGTAGCCCTGTGACAAGAGTCAGGCTGGCGGTAGCCCTGTCAAAAGAGAGTCAGGTTGGCAGTAGCCCTGTCAAAAGAGTCAGGCTGGCAGTAGCCCTGTCAATAGAGTCAGGCTAGCAGTAGCCCTGTCAAAAGAGTCAGACTGGCAGTAGCCCTGTCAAAAAAGAGTCAGGCTGGCAGTAGCCCTGTCAAGAGAGAGTCAGGTTGGCAGTAGCCCTGTCAAAAGAGAGTCAGGCTGGCAGTAGCCCTGTCAAAAGAGAGTCAGGCTGGCAGTAGCCCTGTCACAAGAGTCAGGCTGGCAGTAGCCCTGTCAAAAGCGAGTCAGGTTGGCCGTAGCCCTGTCAAGAGAGACAGGCTGGCAGTAGCCCTGTCAAAAGAGTCAGGCTGGCAGTAGCCTGTCAAAATAGTCAGGCTGGCAGTAGCCCTGTCAACAGAGCGTTATAGCTGTCAGTACAAGCTGGGGTTTGCAATAGCTCTGTCAATACAAGATGGGGCTTGCAATAGCTCTGTCAATACAAGATGGGGGTTGCAATAGCCCTGTCAGTACAAGCTGGGGCTTGCAATAGCCCTGTCAGTACAAGATGGGGCTTGGAATAGCCCTGTCAGTACACGCTGGGGCTTGCAATAGCCCTGTCAGTACGAGATGGGGCTTGCAATAGCCTGTCAGTACAAGATGGGGCTTGCAATAGCCCTGTCAGTACGAGATGGGGCTTGCAATAGCCCTGTCAGTACAAGATGGGGCTTGCAATAGCCCTGTCAGTACAAGATGGGGCTTGCAATAGCCCTGTCAGTACAAGATGGGGCTTGGAATAGCTCTGTCAGTACAAGATGGGGATTGCAATAGCCCTGTCAGTACAAGATGGGGCTTGCAATAGCCCTGTCAGTACAAGATGGGGCTTGCAATAGCCCTGTCAGTACAAGATGGGGCTTGCAATAGCCCTGTCAGTACAAGCTTGGCTTGCAATAGCTCTGTCAGTACAAGCTTGGCTTGCAATAGCTCTGTCAGTACAAGATGGGGCTTGCAATAGCCCTGTCAGTACAAGCTGGGGCTTGCAATGGCTGTCAGTACAAGATGGGGCTTGGAATAGCTCTGTCAGTACAAGATGGGGCTTGCAATAGCCCTGTCAGTACAAGATGGGGCTTGCAATAGCTCTGTCAGTAGAAGATGGGGCTTGCAATAGCCCTGTCAGTACAAGATGGGGCTTGCAATAGCCCTGTCAGTACAAGATGGGGCTTGCAATAGCCCTGTCAGTACAAGATGGGGCTTGGAATAGCCCTGTCAGTACAAGCTGGGGCTTGGAATAGCTCTGTCAGTACAAGATTGGGCTTGCAATAGCCCTGTCAGTACAAGATGGGGCTTGCAATAGCTCTGTCAGTAGAAGATGGGGCTTGCAATAGCCCTGTCAGTACAAGATGCGGCTTGCAATAGCCCTGTCAGTACAAGATGGGGCTTGCAATAGCCCTGTCAGTACAAGATGGGGCTTGCAGTAACCCTGTCAGTACAAGATGGGGCTTGCAATAGCCCTGTCAGTACAAGATGGGCTTGCAGTAACCCTGTCAGTACAAGATGGGGCTTGCAATAGCCCTGTCAGTACAAGCTGGGGGGTTGCAATAGCCCTGTCAGTACAAGCTGGGGGTTGCAATAGCCCTGTCGGTACAAGCTGGGGGTTGCAATAGCCCTGTCAGTACAAGATGGGGCTTGCAATAGCCCTGTCAGTACAAGCTGGGGGTTGCAATAGCCCTGTCAGTACAAGCTGGGGGTTGCAATAGCCCTGTCGGTACAAGCTGGGGGTTGCAATAGCCCTGTCAGCACAAGATGGGGCTTGCAATAGCCCTGTCAGTACAAGATGGGCTTGGAATAGCTCTGTCAGTACAAAATGGGGCTTGCAGTAGCCCTGTCAGTACAAGATGGGGCTTGGAATAGCTCTGTCAGTACAAGCTGGGGCTTGGAATAGCCCTGTCAGTACAAGATGGGGCTTGGAATAGCTCTGTCAGTACAAGATGGGGCTTGCAATAGCCCTGTCAGTACAAGATGGGGATTGGAATAGCCCTGTCAGTACAAGATGGGGCTTGCAATAGCCCTGTCAGTACAAGCTGGGGGTTGCAATAGCTCTGTCAGTACAAGATGGGGCTTGCAATAGCCTGTCAGTACAAGATTGGGCTTGCAATAGCCTGTCAGTACAAGCTGGGGCTTGCAATAGCCCTGTCAGTACAAGCTGGGGCTTGGAATAGCCCTGTCAGTACAAGATGGGGCTTTCAATAGTCCTGTCAGTACAGATGGGGCTTGCAATAGTCCTGTCAGTACAAGATGGGGCTTGCAATAGACCTGTCAGTACAAGATGGGGCTTGCAATAGCCCTGTCAGTACAAGATGGGGCTTGCAATAGTCTGTCAGCGGAAGATCAGGCTGACGATCTTAACACTGGATGTGTGATAGCTGCTTCCACTGTAATTTGATATTGGACTCATCCTGGTGGCCGAGTACAGCGTACGGTCTAACCTCATATCATCATGGAAGAAAAGCACATTTCCGTCTTCTCCGTTTCCCAACCAGCCTGTTACGAATAATGTCTGAGCTGTGGTACCTTGGTCGGGAGGGATGTATAGAATGTTACTCCACTTTTCAAATGTCCGTGTCCACCTCTCGCATCCCTCGGCCTTCCTTTTCATCAGGTCGACTTATGGACATAAAGCTAACCCGTCTCGCGACAGCGCTAACATCTTTTGCTGGTAATTATGGCCTGTGAAATGGCGGGGATGGTAGCAATCTTATTATGGGCCCTGGTCGAGAGTAGGCAGGGGAACCGGGGGCACAGAAGGTATTGGGTGAGGAACGGGTACCTTGAACAGCATGGTTTATGTCTACCTGCCTCTACGTACCTGTCTATCCAGTCACGGTCGAATGGAGATGCTACCAGCATAAATTGTCGTTCTCTCTCTCTGTTTCTGTCTGTCTGTCTGTCTGTCTGTCTGTCTGTCTGTCTCTCTCTCTCTCTCTCTCTCACGCACGCACGCATTCACACACGAACACACACACACACCACACACCACACACACACACACACACACACACACACACACACACACACACAACACGAACGCACGCACGCGCGCACGCTCACACACACACACACCCACACACACACACAACACACACACACGCACACACACACACACGACACACACACACACACACACACACTTACTTTTCCTCTCCCATCACTTTTATTCCGGTACACTCCGATTTCCAGGGTTTTTTTTTTCCCAGCTGGTGGGACGTCAATGTTATGCATAGACTTCTAGTACCCCCGCTCTCTGAAGAAAGTGCAAGTCACCCCCGCCAGTCTCAGTCATGCCGTCTCACATGCATGTGAAAATAGTCTAATTCACACTTTGAATTCACGGTGATTACTGGTCAGCCATCACGCAGTGTGAGAGAGACGTGTCCCGGGGTAGGTAGTCAACCGCTAATGGCAACGGACAGTAGTCCTCAAGAGTAAGGCCTAAATGATACTTAATCCCCTGTTTAGTTACTGGTGCACGTACGAATCGAGAACCCCTCGCTATCCTAGGCATTATTAGCTCACTATTCTTTCAAAACAACAGCAACCAACAAAATACAGTGGAAGTAACAAGCTGGTGTGGTGGAACTTGGTGTTTAATAAGACCATCACGCGTCTGAGACAATGACAAAATAAAATTACACTAAGGCGCATATCAACAGATAACATCATGAGCTGTTGTCACCTGTAAATGAATATCACACACGACTGGAAATCACACCAGACAGGCACTTTTTTTCACGTGTTGCTGATGTACATATATTGTAAATACACAACAGCATCTTTTTCCTCAACGTGTTGCTGATGTACACATTTGAGTAAATACATCGACAGCTCTTTTCACGTGTATGCTGATGTATACAATTGTAATACACGACAGCTCTTTTCAAACGCTTGCTGATTACACATTTTGTAATACACAACTGCCTTTCACGCTTGCTGAAGTACAACGTTTTGCAATATGTCACACTCATATTCACGTGTTGCTGAGTGTACAAACGTTTTGCAATTAGTTAACAGCTCGTTTCACCTGTTTGATTATACACACCATGATGGACAATAAACAACAGCTATTTTTAACCTAATTAGTACTATACACTAGTGAAAGATCGAAATACACAACAGACTGTTTTACACCTGTTGCCGAAAGCACACAATGGGTAATACACAACAGCTCAATCTCACTGTAAACGATGTACACGATTGGTCATACACATCAGCTTTATTCAAAACAAAAACCTTGCTGAGGTACATAATGGGTATTACACGCCATCTTTTTTATTTCAAACTATTCTTCCCTGATGCACGAGAACATGTAATAATACACAGCAGGTAATAATAAACAGTTCTTTTCACTTGTAAAGATATACAAAGATTGGGACCACACAACAGCACTTTCATCTTGGAACAGATTGGTCATATACAACGGCATCTTTTCATCACCTGTTGCTGATGGCACACAATTAGTTCGTATACAACGTGTCTATTTCACACTGTTCTAATGCACACCATTCGTCGTATACCACGCGCTTTTCACCTGTTGCATGATAGCACACAATTAGTTCGTATACAACGGCTGCTTTTCAAACCAGTTGCTAATGCACACAATTAGTCCGTGATACAACGGCTCTTTTCACCTGTCCCTGACGCACATTACTGATTATACTCACAGCACAGTTCCATCTGTTATGGTCGAACTCAATAATAATATAAGGGGGGGGGGGGGGGGGGGGGGGGAAAACTCTTTCATCTGTAGCATATGCACACGATTGAGTATATATACAATAGTTTCTTTTAAACCAGGTTTGCTAATACACACGATTGGCATTGGGTAATAGGGTCTTTTTATCTGTTGGTGACCCACACTTTGGTATACTCAACAGCTGTTTTTCAACTGTTGCGATGCGCACGAACGGTAGCATACAACACCATCTTCATGTAACCTTGATTGTGTGTGCACACTCAAACTGATGATATACACAGTTCCTCGTTCACCTGTAAGCATATTGCAGCACCCGATAGGTAACACAACTACACAGCTTCTTCTGTAGCAGAAATGCACACACGATAGGTTTGACACACTACAGCTCTTTTCACCTGTAATCACTGCACACGATAGGTAACACCTACAGCTCTTTCATGTAGCAGATGCACACGATAGGTGACACACTACAGCTCCTCTTCACCTGTAGCAGATGCACACGATAGGTACACACACTACAGCTCTTTCTGTAGACATAATCACACGAAAGGTGACCACTACATACAGCTCTTTATAGGTAACACACTCACAGCACTTTATAGGATAACAACAAACAGCGTCTTATAGGTTACCACACAACAGCTTCTTTCTGTAGCCGATGCACACGTAGGTGACACACTACAGCTCTCATTATAGTGATCACACTACAGCTTCTTTATAGGTGACACACTACAGCTCTTTAAAGTGACACACTACAGCTCTTTTATAGGTGACGACCTACAGCTCTTTTATAGTGACCAACACTACAGCTCTTTATAGGTGACACCACTACAGCAGTATAGGTGACACACTACAAGCTCTTTATAGTGACCACACTAAGCTCTTTATAGGTTACAAACACAACAGCACGTTTATAGGGGACACACCATACAGCTCGTATAGGAGACACACTACAGCTCTTTATAGGTGACACAGCCTACAGCTCTTTTATCAGGTGACACACTACAGCTCTTTATATGTGGACACACTACAGCCACTATAGGTGAACACACGTAAACAGCTCTTTAATAGGTGACACCTACAGCCTCTTTATAGCGTGACACACTACAAGCTCTTTTATAGGTGACCACACTACAGCTCTTTATAGGTGGACCCACTACAGCTCTTTATAGGTGACACACCTACAGCTCTTTAAGGTGACACCACCCCCAAGCTCTTTAAAGGTGACACACTAACCGCTCTTTATAGTGACACACGACAGCTCTTTAATAGGTGACACACTACAGCTGTATAGTGTGACACACTAGCAGCCTCTCTTTATATGTGACACAATTACGCTCATTATAGGTGACACAACTACAGCTCTTTATAAGGTGACACACTACTAAGCTCTTTATAGGTGACACACAACAGTGCTGTATATAGGTGACACACAACACTGTATAGGTGACACACATACAGCTCTTTATAGGTGACACACTACAGCTGTATAGGTGACACACTACAGCTCTCTTTATAGGACACAACTAACAGCTCATTATAGGTTACACACTAAAGCTCTTTATAGGTGACACACTACCAGCTCTCCTTATAGGTGAAGCACACTACAGCTCCTCTTATAGGTGTACACCCTACAGCTGTATATGTGACCAATACACTACCAGCTCTTTATAGGTGACACACACTACGCTCCTTTTATAGGTGACACACTACAAGCTCTTTATTAGGTGACACGACTACAGCTCTTATAGGTGACACACTACAGCTGTATAGGTAGCACACTAGCACGCTAGTATAGGTGACACACTACAGCTCTTTAGTAGGTGACACACTACCGCTCATTTATAGGTGACACACTATAACATCTATGTATAGGTGAACACCTACAGCTGTATAGTTTTACACACACCAGCTTGTAAAGGTGACACACTACAGCTGTATATGTGACACACACCGCTCTTTATAGGTGACACACTACAGACTCATTTATAGGTGATCAACACTCAAGCTCTTGATAGGTGCTCGACCCTACAGCTGTATATGACACACTAACAGCTGTATAGGTGACACACTACAGCTCATTATCAGGGTGACACCCTACAGCTCTTATAGGTGACAACACTACAGCTGTTCTAGGTGACACACAACAGCTGTATAGGTGACACACCACATCTATAATAGGAGGAAACACAACAGCTGTATAGGTGACACACATACAGCTGTATAGGTGACACGACGACAGCTGTATAGGTGACACACTACAGCTGTAGTAGTCTTACACCGCTTACCACTGTATAGGTGGACACACAACAGCTGTATAGGTGACACACTACAGCTGTATACTGTTGACACACTACAGCTGTATAGGGACAACACTTCTTAAACAACAGCTGTATAGGTGCACATCTACAGCTCTTTGTTCCAATCTTAACGCTGGTACACTCAACTTGATAATACACAAGCAGCCACTTTTCAATCTGTATCGGGTACACACACAACTGATAATACACAACAGCTCTTGTCATCATTAACGGGATACACACAACTGATAATCCACACAACACTCTATTCATCTGTAACGGGTACCTCAACTGAGAATAACACAAACACGACCTCTTTTCATCTGTAACGGGTACACTCAACTGATAATACACAACAGCTTCTTTTCATCTGTAACGGGTACCCTCCAACTGATAATACACAACAGCTCTTTTCATCTGTAACGGGTACACTCAACGTGATAAACACAACAGGCATCTTTTTCACTCTGAAACGGGGGTTTTAAAAAACACTCAACTGAAAATACACACACTCTTTTTTCATCTGAACGGGTACACTCCACTGATAATACACAAACACTCTTTTCATCTGGTAACGGGTACACTCAACAGATAAATACACACAGCTCTTTCATCTGTAAACGGGTACACTCAACTGATAAATACACAACAGCTCTTTCATCTGTAACGGGTACTCTCAACGATTAATACACAACAGCTCTTTTCATCTGTAACGGTACACTCAACTGATAAAACACCACAGCTCTTTTCCACTGTAACGGGTAACACTAACTGATAATACACAACAGCTCTTTTCAACTTAGCGGGGTACACTCAACTGATAATACACAACATCTCTTTTCATCTGTAAACGGGTACACCAAACTGATAATACACAACAGCTCTTTTTCATGTGTAACGGTTACACTCACGATAATACACAAAACACTCTTTCATATCTGTAACGGTAAACTCAACTGATAATCCACAACAGCTCTCTTTTCATCTGTAAGCGGGTACTCCAACTGATAATACACAAAAAGCTCTTTTCATATCTGTAACGGTATCACTCAACTGAAAATAACAACAACAGCTCTTTATCTGTAACGGTACACACAACTGCTAATACACAACAGCTCTTTTCATCTGTAACGGGTACACATCAACTGATAATACACAACACTCTTTTCATCTGTAACGGTACACTCAACGATTAATACACAACCAGCTCTTTTCATCTGTAACGGGTACACCAACTGATAATACAACAACAGGCTCTTTTCATCTGTAACGGGTACACTCAACTGATAATACACAACACTTCTTTTCATCTGTAACGGGTACACTCAACTGATAATACACAACAGCTCTTTTCATCTGTAACGGGTACACTCAACTGATAATACTACAACAGCTCTTTTCATCTTTAAACGGGTACACACAACAGATAATACACAACAGCCTTTTCATCAGTAACGGTACACTCAACAGATAATACACAACAGCTCTTTTCATCTGGTACACGGGTACAACTCAACTGATAATGCACAAACAGACTCTTTTCATCTGTAACGGGTACACTGCAACTGATAATACAACAACAGCTCTTTTCATCTGTCAACGGGTACACTCAACTGATAATACACACAGCCTCTTTTCATCATACGGGGACACTCAACTGAAAATACACAACAGCTCTTTCATCTGTACACGGGTACTACTCAACTGATAATACACAACAGCTGCTTATTCCCATCTGTAACGGGTACCTCAACTGATAATCCACAACACTCTTTTCATCTGTAACGGTACACGCTCAACTGATAATACACAACAGCTCATATCAATCTGTAACGGGTAACAACAACTGATAATTACACACAGCTCTTTTTCATCTGTAACGGGTACACTCAACTGATAATACAGCCAACAGCTCTTTTCCATCTGTAAACGGTACACACAACTGCTAATACACAACAGCTCTTTCATCTGTAACGGGTACACTCACCTGATAATACAACAGCCATCTTTTCCATCTGTAACGGGTAACACACAACTGATAATACACAACAGCTCTATTCATCTGTATCAGGTACACCCAACTGATAATACACACAGCTCTTTTCATCTGTAAACGGGTACACGCCAACTGCTCATACACAACACTCTTTTCATCTGTAACGGGTACACAACAACTGATAATACACAACAGCTCTTTTCCTCTGTAACGGTACACACCACTGATAAGACACAACATCTTTTCATCTGTCCGGGTACACTCACCAGAAAATACACAACAGCTCTTTTCATCTTAACGGGTACACTCAAACTGATAATACACTGACAGCTCTTTCATCTGTACGGTTACACTCAACTGATAAAACACAACAGCTCTTTAATCATCTGTTAACGGGTGACACTCAACAGATAATACACAACAGCTCTTTTCCCCATCGGTAACGGGTACACTCAACAGATACTACACAACAGCTCTTTTCATTCTGTAACGGGTACACTCATCTGATAATACACAAACAGCTCATTTCCATCTGTAACGGGTACACTCAACAGATAATACAACAAAAACAGCACTTTTCATCTGAAACGGGTTACACTCAACTGATAATACACAACAGCTCTTTTCATCTGTAACGGGTACACTCAACTGATAATCACACAACATCTCTTTTCATCGGTAACGGGCTACACTCAAACTGATAATACACAACAGCTCTTGCATCCGTAACAGGGTACACTCAACTGATAATACCAACAGCTCTTTTCCATCTGTAACGGGTACACTCAACTGATAATACACAACAGCTCTTTTCATCTGTAACGGGTACACTCAACTGATAATACACAACAGCTCTTTTCACTCTGGTAACGGGTACACACAACTGATAATACCCATCACACTTTCATCTGTAACGGTTAACACTCGACCAACTGATAATACACAACAGCTCTCATCTGTAACGGGTACACTCCGAAAATACACAACAGCTCTTTTCATCTGTAACGGTAACACTCAACTGATAATAACAACAACAGCTCTTTTCAACTGTAACGGGTACACTTCAACTCGGAAATACACAACACTCTTTTGCTACTGTAACGGGATCCACCTAAGATAATACACAACAGCTCTTTTCATCTGTAAGCGGTACACACAACTGATAAATAACATCAACAGCTCATTTCAATCAGTAACGGGTACACATACAACTGATAATAAACAACACTCTTTTCATCTGTACCGGGTACAACTCAACTGATAAATACACATCAGACTCTTTTCATCTGTAACGGGTGTATACAACTCAACTGATAATAACACAAACAGCTCTTTCATCTGTAACGGGTACACTCACAATAATTAATAACCACAACAGCCGTAATCATCTGTAACGGTACAACTTCAACTGATAATACACAACAGCTCTTTTCATCTGTAAGGTTACACTCAACTGATAATACACAACAGCTCTTTTCATCTTTGTGAGAGCGTGTTGGGTAACACACAACTGATACTACACAACAGCTCATTTTTCATCTGTAACGGGTAAACTCAACCTGAAAAATACACAACAGCTCTTTTCATCTGTAACGGGTACACTCAACTGATAAAACACAATAACTAGCTGTTTTCATCTGTAACGGGAACACTCAACCGATAAACACAACAGCTCTTTTTCGATCTGTAAACGGTTACACAACAACTGATAATACACAACATACAGCCATTCATCAGTAACGGTTACACACCAACTATAATACACAACAGCGCTTTTCATCTGTAACGGTAACGACATCAACTGATAAAACACAACAGCCTTTCATCGTAACGGGTACACTCAACTGATAATACACCACAGCTCTTTTTTCAACTTAACGGAACACTCACTGATAATACACAACAGCGTCTTTTCATCTGTACACGGGGTAGCACTACAACTGAAAATACACAACAGATCTTTCATCTGTAACGGGTACACACACCTGATCATACACAACAGCTCTTTTCCATCTTTAAACGGGTACCTCAACAGATAATACACAACAGCTCTTTCATCTGTAACGGGTACACTCAACTGATAATACACAACAGCTCTTTTTTACATCTGTAACGGGTACACTCAACTGGATAATACACAACACTCTTTTCACTGTAACGGGGTACACTCAACTGATATAAAACAACAGCTCTTTTTCATCTGTAACGGGTACACTCAACTGATAATACACAACAGACTCATATCATCTGTAACGGGTACACTCAACTGATAATACACAACAGCTCTTTTCATCTGTACACGGGTACAACACAACCTGATAATACACAACAGCTTCTTTTCCATCTGTAAACGGGTACAACTCAACGATAATACACAACAGCTCTTCATCTGTAACGGGTACATCAACTGATAATACACAACATCTCTTTACATCTAGTAACGGGAACACTCAACTGATAATTACCCAACAGCTCTTTTCATCTGTAACGGTACACTCCAACAGATAATACACAACAGCTCTTTTCATCTGTAACGGGTACACCAACTGATAATACGCAACAGCTCTTTCATCTGTAACGGGAACACTCAACTGATAATACACAACAGCTCTTATCATCTTGAACGGGTACAATCAACTGATAATACACAACACTACTTTTCATCTGTAACGGGTACACTCAACTGATTAATACACAACAGCTCTTTTCATCTGTAACGGGTACACTCAACTGAAAATACACAACAGCTCTTTTCAACTGTCACGGGTACAACTCAAACTGATTAATACACAACACTCTTTTCATCTGTAACGGGTACACTCAACTGATAATACAACAACACTACTTTACATCTGTAACTGGTACACTCAACTGATAATACACAACAGCTCTTTTCCTCTGTAACGGGTCACACATCTGATATACACAACAGCTCATTTCATCTGTAACGGGTAACACTCTACTGATAATACACAACAGCTCTTTTCATCTGTACCGGGTACACTCAACTGATAATGCACAACAGCTCTTTTCATCTGTAACGGGTACACTCAACTGATAATACACAACCAGCTCTTTTCATCTGTAACGGGTATCACTCAACTGATAAACACAACAGCTCTTTTCATCTGTAACGGTACAATGCAACTGAAAATACACAACAGCTCTTTTCATCTGTAAACGGGTACACTCACTGATAAACACAACAGCTCTTTTTCATCTGTAACGGGTACACTCAACAGAAAATACACACAGCTCTTTTCATCGTAACGGTACACTCAACTGTATTACACAACAGCTCTTTTCATCTGTAACGTGCACAACTCATACAGATAAGAACACAACAGCTCAATTTCATCTGTAACGGGTACACTCAACTGAAAATACCCAACAGCTCTTTTCATACTGTAACGGGTACACTCAACTGATAATACACAACAGCTCTTTTCATCTGCAGTAACGGGTTAACACACTCAACTGATAATACACAACAGCTCTTTCATCTGTAACGTGTACACTCAACAGATAATACACAACAGCCTATTCATCGTGTAACGGGTTTTTTTTACACACAACTGATAAAACACAAAGCTCTTTTCACTGTAACGGGTACACTCAACTGATAATACACAACAGCTCTTTTCATTCTGTAACGGGTACACTCAACTGATAATACACAAACAGCCTTTTCATCTGAAACGGGTAACACTAACTGATCATACCAACCAGCTCTTTTTCAATCTGTAACGGGTACACTCAACTGTATATAAACAACAGCTCTTTTCATCTGTAACGGGTACACTCAACTGATAATACACAACAGCTCTTTTCATTCTGTAACGGGTACACACAACTGATAATACACAACAGCTACTATTCATCTGAAACGTGGTACCCTCAACTTAAGAGACTGATAAAACACAACAGCTTCTTTTCATCTGTAAACGTGTACACACCACTGATAATAACACAACAGCTCTTTCCATCTGTAACGGTACCTCAACTGATAACACACAACAGCTCTTTTTCATCTGTAACGGGTACAACACTCAACTGAATAATACACAAAGCTCTTTTTCAACTGTAACGGGTACACTCAACTGATAATACACAACAGCTCTTTTTCATCAGTAACGGGTACACTCAAATGATTAAAACACAACAGCTCATTTCATCAGAAACGTTTACACTCAACTGATAATACACAACAGCTCTTTTCATCTGTAACGGGTACACTCAACTGATAATACACAACAGCTCTTTCATCTGTACCGGGTACACTCAACTGATAAACACAACAGCTCTTTTCAACTGTAACGGTACACTCAACTGATAGACACAACAGCTCTTTTCATCTGTAAACGGGTACACTCAACTGATAATACACAACCGCTTCTTTCATCTGTAACGGGTACAACCACTGATAAAACACAACAGCTACTTTTATCATTCTGGACGGGTACACTCACTGATAATACACAACAGCTCTTTTCATCTGTAAACGGGTACACTCACTGATAATACACAACAGGCGACTCTTTTTCTCATGTAACGGGTACACACCACTGATAATACACAACAGCTCTTTTCATCTGTAACGTGAACACATCCAACTGATACTACACAACATCTCTTTTCATCTGTCAACGGTACACTCAACTGAAAATACACAACACTCTTTTTCATCTGTAAACGGTACACTCACCGATAATACACAACCAGCTCTTTCATCTGTAACGGTCCACTCAACTGCATAATACACAACAGCTCTATTCAATCTGTAACGGGTACACTCAACTGATAATACACAACGAGCCTCTTTTTTCATCTGTAATAAAAAACTAAAAAAAAAAAAAAAACGGGGTACACTCAACTGATAATAACACAACAGCTCTTTTTCATCCGTACAACGGTACACTCAACTGATAATCCACAACACTCTTTTTCCATATCCCCTGTACCGGGTACACTCACTGATAATAAACACAACAGCTCATTTTCATCTGTAACGGGTACACTCAACTGAAAATACACCACAGCTCTTTCATCGTAACGGGTACACTCAACAGATAAAACACAACGAGCTCTTTTCATCTGTAACGGTACACTCAACTGATAAACACAACAGCTCTTTTCATCTGTAACGGGTAAACACCCTCAACTGATAATCCCCAACAGCTCTTTTCATCTGGTAACGGGTACACTCAACTGATAAGACACAACAGCTCTTTTCAATCTGTGACGGGTACACTCAACCAGATAATACCACAACACTCTTTTCATCTGTAACGGGTAACACTCAACTGCTAATGACACAACAGCTCTTTTCCATCTGTAACAGGGTACACCAACTGATATACACCACAGCTCTTTTCATCTGTAACGGTACACTCAAGCTGATAACACAACAGCTCTTTTCATCTGTAACGGTACACTCAACAGAAAATACACAACAGCTCTTTTCATCTGTAACGGGTACACTCAAACTGATAAACACAACAGCTCTGTACATCAGTAAACGGGATACACTCACCTGAAAATAATACACAACAGTCTTTCATCTGTAACGGGTACACTCAACTGATAATACACAACAGCTCTTTTCACATCTGTAACTGGTACACACAACTGATAATACACAACAGACTCTTTCAGTCTGTAACGGTACACTCAACTGAAAAAACACAACAGCTCTTTTCATCTGTAACGGTACACTCAACTATAATACACAAACTCTTTTCATCTGTAACGGGTACCCTCAACTGATAATACAACAACAGCCTTTTCATCTGTAACGGGTACACTCAACAGAAAATACCACAACAGCTCTTTCATCTGTAAACGGGTACACATCAACTGATAACACACAACAGCTCATTTCCCCTACTGTAACGGGGAACACTCAACTGATTTTTAAGCACAACAGCTCTTTGCATCTGTTATGGGTACACTCAGTTGATTAGACCACTACCATCATTTTCAACTGTTTATGGATACACACAGTGAATTATACACAACACCGGTCGACTATATTTATATCTGTTATGGATACACTCAGTGAATTATACACAACACTCATTTTATGATCTGTATATGGTTCCACTCATTTGAATTATACACAACAGCTCTTTTTAATCTGTTAATGGAGATACTCTCAGATGATTAAACCACAACCGCTCTTTTTAATCTGTTATGGAAACACTACAGTTGATTATACAAACAAAAGACTCTTTTTACACCTTGATTTAAGATTACACACCGTTGATTCTACACAACCAGCTCAATTTTATCTGTTAAGGATACACTCAGTTGATTAAACACAACTGCTTCTTTTTTATCTGTTATGGGTACCCTCAGTTAGCGATTATACACAACACCTCTTGTCACCTGCCTGCAGGCGGCACACGTCAATAAAAACCCAACAGGTCTTTTCACACATCATTGTAGGCAATTACTGTAACATAAAGCAGTTCTATTTCACACAACATTTTCCGCACCCTATTACTGGTACAATAAAGCATTCTTTTCACACATCATTTCCGCAGAACAATTTACTGGTAACATAAAGCAGTTTCTTTTCAACACATCAATTTAGGCACCTTACTGGGAACATAAAGCAGGTTCTTTTCAAACATCATTTCCGCCCATTACTGGAAACATAAAGCAGTTCTTTTCACAACCTCATTTAGGCACATTACTGGTAAACATAACGCGAGATTCATTTCACACATCATTTTCCGCACAATACTGGTAACATAAAGTAGTTTCTTTTCACAACATCATTTTCCGCACAATACAGGTAACATAACCAGTTCTTTACACACATCATTTAGACACATTCCAGGAAACAACAAAGATGGGAGTTTGTATTAATACACCCCAGTTTTGGCAGTATACTATACCATGACAGACCCTAGCCTTCACGGCAGATCGACTGCTCTGCCGAGCCGCAGGATCTTTGTTTGCCTAAAGCAGTGAAAAGACAGTCACGATTGAGTGGTGCCGGTTTTTCAAGTTTCTCACTGTCGGCATGCTTCCGCCGTAGGGAGAAGCCAGTGGTAGTCTCCCCACCGTCATTCATCGAGGCCAGCGCCAAGGAAACCCCAGAACCCATGGCGCATAGCGGGGAAGGTTAGGGCGGGCATGTAGAGTCAGACATGATAAGTATACTAGCCACACCGGGAGTTCTAAACAAACTCCCCATTTTGGCGTTCCCGATACAGTACCATGTCAAGCAATAGCAGAATTCATAGTAACCGGAGGAGGGCGAGTAGCCCTATGGTTCCTCTGGGTAACCCATATGGATGCATTAGCCGCCACAAAGGAAAACCCTAAGAACCATCAAGCCCTGGGGTCCAGCGGAAGTCCCCTCAAAAAAAAATATTATGAAAGGGATTCTCCGAACGCCAGAAGGCTGCCTCCAGGAGGTGGCCGCATGGGAACAGCGTGCTGAATGCTGCGAAGAGGCCAGCGCTCTGACTCATGGCCCGGGGGGAAGAGACGGGGAGATCCTCGGATGCCTGGAATAGGCCATTCTGACCGTCGTGGAGAGCCCCCTAGGACAGTGCCATCTAGAAGTCATTCGTGTTAACTGGGGGTTTGATGGAAAAAAGACGACCCTGTCATTGTTGAAACGCGCCTGGGGCCGAGTAGTTCCCAGTATTGGTGTTAGAGAGTCAACGAACGCGAGAAGGGCACAGGGGCTATAGTCCGAAGAAGGAGTGACGCCCCCCTAATGTATCCGCCAGCGGCGGATGAAGAGGTAAGGGGAGGGACTGCCGGGAATCCTGATCATGGCTAAGGAACGCGGAAAGTAACTTACGCGAGACGGAGCCGTCACTGATGCAGGCAAATGTCTCTGGGGGTCCCCCGGCTAAGGGCCATGTGAACTCGCCACGCCGCTGCGGTAGAGCGAGGGAGCGAGGCGGAAGGACTACATCCAACGACCCGACGGTCGAAAGGAATGGAGGACAAAGGCTCCAAGGGGCTTCATATGCGGACGTCAAGAACGAGTGAAGAGGACCCGGGGGGGGGGGGGGGGGGGGGGGGGGGGGGGGGGGGGGAAGGGGAACACGTCTCTGTAGGGGATTAGGGCCTCACGAAGAGAAGCCCCTCTGGAGATCTCTCTGGATAAGGAAATCCTTTTCTCAAAGGAAGGTCCGGCCCATTGGCGGATGGCCGAGCAGATGGCCGACCTGTAGCCCCTGATGGAGCTAGCAGAGAGGTTACGTTTGGGACAAAGTAAATTTTTCCTATTATGAGATGTAGGTGGGGGCGAATTGTGCGGGCCCGAATTGGCATAGCACCATGAGACCCATTTACCTCCAACTGCACTGTAAAAAGAGGACCTGTGCTAGCCTCTAGCGAGAGGGACATGGCAAGGACCGGAGAGTCCTGAGATTCCCCGAGCGATGGAGAGGGTAAGAGGTCACGGAACGGGACCTGTCCGTTACGAGAGGGGATTAGGATGTATCGCAGCCCCGGCTGACACAGAATCCAGGCGTGGAGGTGAAGAAACCATGGGAATGGCGTGAGGGAGGCCCGACGGGTGCCTGAGCAATGTCCCACCGTGGTGAACAACTGGAGAGGGGGTATTCGTGGAGTGGGGACTTGAGGACCGGGAACGCAGTACTGAGTGGCCCACCATGTGGCAATGAGAATGAGCCTGGGTCTCTCGAGTCACGCAGTCCATGAACTACCATTGGAGGATCGGGAAGGGAGGGAAGGCGTATAAGCTATGAGGCCGGACCAGGTGGAAGTGACAATGGGCGTCGATGGCGAAAGCTGGTGGGTCCGGGACCCGGGGACCCCTACACTGCAGAGACGATGGTTTAACCGTGATGCAAAGAGGTCGATCATTGTCCTGAACAATGTTCCCACACGGTTATGAAAGGGAAAGCGCCGGCATGATGTCCATATCCGAGTTGGAGGACCGACCTTGAATCTGCTGAGGAGACAGCCAGGGCTGAAGTGCAGACCCTTGCTATGTGTCCGCGCGAAGGGTGACCCCCAGCGTGAGACCCCCGGCGGAGTAGGGCCGTCAGAAACGGATGGAGGAGGCCGAAGGGCGAGTGCCCCCCCCCCCCCCTATTGTAGATGTCACCAAGCAAACCGAAGGTTGTCCGTTGACAAGGCGAACACAACGGAGGCTACAAGGGACATAGAACTGGAGGAGGGCGAGCCATGACCGCCGGCTCCAGTTCCAAGCTGAAGAAGAAAGACGAGCAGTCAGAGGATCCCAAACCCCCGAAGGCGTAGGACTTGCTCTCCCAGATGGGATGGGGGCCCCCCAGCCCGAGTTGCGTGCGTCTGTGAAAAGTTTCCAGGTCCGGGAATTTGGGAGGAGATGGGAACTCCGGGGGCCAGGTGGAAGGGCTGAGCCACACCTCCGTGGCCAAAACGACCCAAGGCCCATGGGGGGAACGGGCTGGTATAACCAGCTGTCGTTGGTCTGGGCCCAACGGACGGCGGAACTCCCACTGCACTGTCGCTTTGGACCTGCCTAGGGGAGCATGAGAGGAGTAATCAGGGACTTTCCATCACATCCCCAAGGAGGGAGGAAAGTGTCCTTGCCTGTGAAGTGAGGGGAGAGGGCGACGGGTGGGACATGTAGATCCACACTGCGATCGGACCTCTTCCTGGGTCGCAAAAGAGACTACCTGGCGGAGGAGTCGAAGCTCAGGCCCTAGGAAGGTGACTAGCTGACTGGGCGAGAGCACGCAATATGAGGGTTGGAGACGAACCCCCAGCGAAGCCAAGATGACTGTAGCTAGGAGGGAGATGGGATTTGGCAAGTGCCTGAGCGGGGCCAGTACGAGCCATACGTCGAGGTAGAACAAGGAGGCTAATGTCCTCCTGGTCTGGCAAGGGATGGCATCTCTCCTTGAACGACCTTCGTGAAGGAAGGAGCCCAGGGAGAGTCCGAATGGGAGGGCCTTGAATTGAGAACAACCCCGGCCCCGCCAGACGAAACGAAGGTTGATCGTCTGGTGGACTGGTGGATGAGGGTCTATGGAAGAAAGCATCTTTCAGATCTATCGAGGTGGCCCAGTCCAGATGGTGTGAAGGATGTTCCCTGATCTGTGCCGGGGTCTCCATGTTGAATCTGGTAGTCCAAAGGAATCTGTTGAGAGGGGAGAAAGGATTGCGAGGATGGGCCCTCCAGCCGCCCGCGGCCCTTTGGGACTACCAAGAACGAGAGTAAAACCCGGGGTTGGGGTGTGGAACCGCTCGGTGAAGGCGGCCCTTCGGAGAAGCTCCTCGATTTCCAGGCGAATGGGCGTCCGCCTGGGCGGCGGATAGGAACAGCCGGTGGACGTCTGATTGGCGTACAGAAGTGGAGGGCGTTCGATGCCCAGGGAAGACTGCACCCCTCCTGCCAGACCAGAAACCACCAGGGTTGATACCCATGCGCCGGCCACTGGAGGGCTTCGGGACATACTGAGCCAGCCAGGTGGGGCAGCGGGGCCCGAGGAGTGGTCAGGAAGACTGCCATATCCCGCCCGCTCGGCAGGTGGGTCCGCTAGTCACCTCCCGGGGCCGTGCATTGGCCGAACCGAAAAAATCTGTTGGGGTATTTATCCGGTTATAGGGCTAGGGTGTTTTGGCGGTCCACGAGGGACGCTAGCTTGGTGGAGGGCTGGGTCTGGCCTGAGGGTAGGGCCTACGCACGAATGGACTAGAATGGCGGTGCGGCCGAGGGTTTGATAGGTCGCAAAAGAAGCGTCCTGTTTGCGCACCACCGACGGCACTGGGACCAGCCGCGCATCGGAATAGGACGCCCGAAAAGCGACTGCTCCTGGACCCTGAAAGCAGTGTAAGGCCGCCTTGAGCGCTGGGGGAAGATGATGGGCCTTGTTGATAGCAAGGCGACACTCACTGCCAGAAGGCAAGTTAAAAGTTAGACTCCAGTCTGCGCTGTCCGCCGCAGCCCCAAGGTGGAAGCGCTATCTTATGTTGACCAAGACAACGCATACGGGGGTCCTCAAACCGGCTGGGGCCTGCCTCAGTGTCGCCCTGACTGAAGACCGCTGAACAAATGCCTCCCTCATTTGGCCAAGTTCCTCCCCGCTGTAGGAACAAGTCAATGAAGGCAAGCCCCCCTCGCGGTGGTGTGCAGAATGCCAGCCCTGGCGATTCTGTCCACACTATCAGGGATTTGATACAAGAGAGGTGGATGTGGAGGGTGGCGTTGTGGAGTGAGCCTGAGGTCACTGGAGCAATGGCATCTCCTGGTGGCCGGATATGGCAGTAAAAGAGAGAAAAGAACATGAGGGCCTACTGTCGAGTTCCTGAGGAATACACCAACAGGGGCCGCGTTGGGGGGCTGATAAGAAGTCAGTCCCCGTATGGGGGAACGGCATTTGCACGCCCCCTGGCGAGCGAGGGCCGATCTGTCCAACAACAAAAGGAGTGAGAGGTCTGGGGGGTGGGGCGGCATATCCTTGGCCGTGATCGCTGGGTAGTTGGAGAACCCCGTGAAACGGTACATGGCGCAGAATGTAGTTAGAGGGAGGGGATTCCCCTAACGACAAGATCAGGGGGCGGCCAGCTCTCTCTCCGAAAATAGGCGAAATCCCCCGAACTGGGGGAGGAAATCCTCAAACCCCTCCTCCAATTGTGGGTCATATTGGTCGCGTTAAGGGGAAGTTCATGTCCCAACCTTCGTAAGGGCCATGTCAGGGGTGCGTGGGAGACGTGAACTCGTTGTGAAGAGGGTAAAACGAGACGCTCCCGCGGTGGGTTCCGTAATCGGCGGAAAACAAGGGGACTGCCGAACGGACCAGCGCCCGAGAGGATGGGTCCCAGTTCGAATCCCAGCTCTGGGAGGCCGATGCCACAATGAGTCCAAAGATGGAGTCAGGAGAAGATCAGAGCTAAGCCAACAGAGTACCTCTCGGGGGAATAGAACCACACGGTCCCCTGGGAGAAAGAGGGCTGTGGGGGGCCCCAGAGGCAGAGTCCCTCGTGGACGCTCCGGGAACCTAAGCGCACCCCGGGGAGATCAATGCCTCCTGCATCTCCCGGGTGGGTTCCGCGCCGTCCCCTTGCGTGGCAGAGGGGTCGTGTGGTGAAACGATACGCCGCGCTCCATGGCCGAGTGGAAGCGGACGGGATGGCTAGACGACGCGTAAGACTCAGGGACGAAAGGTTACCCCGGGCGCCCGCGTGTCGATCTCCCCCCCTGAGGAACTGGACCGGCGGACCGTTGCCCAATATGTGAGCGGAGAAGTCGTTCTCACCCCGTCCAGTACCCCTAGGGGAGATGAGACGATGCGATGGGTGGTTCGACGTGCGGGGAGAGGTCGCAGACTCCGAACTACTCGATGCCTGCGTCCCTGACCCCGGGATTGTTGGCATAATTGTGGGGGGCTTCCACCGCAGGACAGGCCACATCCCTCCACCGGAGTGTTTTGACGCTCCACGAGTCCGGGTCGTGGCTGAACCCGGACACGGTTGGAAGGAGAGCGTGCTGAGAACAGAGTGACGTTAGTGGGGGAGGAGCAAGCGTCACGAGTTCCATAGTATCGGGGTGACGTTGCGGTAGATTTCGTCCGCGAGTATCGCCACCCCTGCCGGACCGGTTATCGGCAATGGTCCACCTTGGGCCGAATGATTCCGCCGAGACGCGGGCATGATGGGAGAGGGAACTCCTTACGTGTCGAAGTATCGAACAGGCGAACCATCGCAGGGAACGGGCAGATTTATCGAACGGTGAAAGGTCTATCCAATGGAGCCTAGCCCTTGATTTGGCATTAGGGAAAGAAGCAAAAGAAAAAACAGGTCGGCAATGACTGCCGATTGTTCATCGAGTATCCGAACTGGGACTAGACTGTTGGACTTCGAAGCGCGACGATCGTGGTATACCGCCGAGTCGGGTAGAGGGGGAATCGTAATGATGGTCGCGGGCGTCCCCCTGCACGAACCCTCCTCTTACACCGCCGATACTCTCAACGTGTGCAGGGGAGCGGTTTTCCGGGGTGGGGGTGGGGGGGGTGGGGGGGGGGGGGGGGGGGGGGGGGGGGGGGGGGGGGGGGGGGGGGGGGGGGGGGGGGGGGGGGTGGGGGGGGGGGAGGGTGGGGGTGGGGGCGGGGGGGGGAGGGGGGGGGGGGGGGGGGGGGGGGGGGGGGGGGGGGTGGGGTGGGGGCGGGGGGGGGGGGGGGGGGGGGGGGGGGGGGGGGGGGGGGGGGGGGGGGGGGGGGGGGGGGGGGGGGGGGGGGGGGGGGGGGGGGGGGGGAGGTGGGGGGGGGGGGGGTGGGGGGGACCGGCCCCTCCGGGGTAGAAGAAGCGACTGACGAAGATGGAGCGCCTCGAGCCGTTTAGTGTCCTTTCACCATGTTGGGCACTGGTGGTGGGGAGCAAACACGGAACGCACGATCGCAAAGGGGAGACAAAGAGGTGGATTGAGGGATATAAAGAGCTCAACCAACCTCGGGAGAGACACTGAATTGTATGAAATGCAACGAGATCTCAGTGAGAGATCGAGGCAGGTCGATCGTAAGTGACGCGGTTTTGGCCGGTCGAAAACAAAATGGCGGAACGACCGGTGAAGAAATGGAAGCCGAGTGGACGACGTGAAAGTTAGGCGAATCGGGAGTCCAAATGGAAGGAGAAGGGACCGAGATTCGTTGAACAAGGGGCCGTAAAAGCCAAAACTGGGAGAAAGGGCGAAACCGGCGATGGAGTTCCGACTTTCGAAGATCGAAAAGAGCGGAATGCGAAGTCGCGAGTGCCGAGACAAAGGCACAAAGGCGAGGATGGCGTGGTTAAACAAATGAATAAAGCACACCAAACCAAAAGCCCCACCGGTTCAAGAATGAAAGGGTGAAGCGCGCAAGCCACAACAAATAAGCAAAGAAGCAAACACAAGGCTATCTTAACACAACGGCAAAGAGAAGGCGAGACAGAGCACAAGACTTATCTTGCTTGGACGGCAGGCCGAGAGAGAATGACGTATGGGAGACTTACACTGGCTTCTCCCTACGGCGGAAGTGGGTTGGGCACCACGTGACTGTCTTATCACTGCATTAGCCACACAAAAACTTCGGCCTGGCAGAGCAGACTAACTGCCGTGAATGCTATTGTCTGACATGGTACAGTATATGACGCCAAACAGTTCTTTTCACACATCATTTCCGCACATTACTGGTAACATAAAGCAGTTCTTTTCACACATCATTTCCGCACATTACTGGTAACATAAAGCAGTTCTTTTCACCTGGTGCCGATGCCTACGACTGGTAATGCATGAGAGTTCTGTTGACACGTCATTGATGCACACGGCTGATAATACACAACACCTCTTTTTATCTGCAAATGATGCACGCGACTGATCATACACAACAGTTCATTTACCTGTACTTGAAGCGCACGACTGGTAAATATACAGCAACTCTTCACTTGCTGCTGATGAACGCAATGGTAATACACAACCGCTCTCTTCACCTGTTATTCATGCACATGGTTTGTTGTCTGCAACTGGTCTTTTTACCTTTTACTGATACAGTTCAATGACTGGTCATGTAAGCAGCTATGTTCACATGTCGCTGATGCACACGATAAGTAATATACAACAGCTCTTTTCGCCTGTTGCTGAAGCAGACGATTAGTAATATACAACAGCTCTTTTCGCCATTTGCTGAAGCAGACGATTGGTAATATACAACAGCTCTTTTCGCCTGTTGCTGGAGCACACGATTGGTAATATACAACAACTCTTTTCACCTGTTGCTGAAGCAGACGATTGGTAATACACAACAGCTCTTTTCGCCTGTTGCTGGAGCACACGATTGGTAATATACAACAACTCTTTTCACCTGTTGCTGAAGCAGACGATTGGTAATATACAACAGCTCTTTTCGCCTGTTGTTGGAGCACACGATTGGTAATATACAACAACTCTTTTCACCTGTTGCTGAAGCATACGATTGGTAATATACAACAGCTCTTTTCACCTGTTGCTGAAGCAGGCGATTAGTAATATACAACAGCTCTTTTCACCTGTTGCTGATGCAGACATTTGGTAATATCAACAGCCCTTTTTTACCGTTGCGAACCGGGATAGTAATAACAACGCTCTTTTCACCTGTTGCGAAGCGCATTTAATATACAACACCTTTTACCCCGTTCGAAACAGACGATTGGTAAAATACAACAGCTCTTTTCACCTTTTGATGCAGACGATTAGTATATACAACAGCTCTTTCACCTGTTTTTGAAAACAACATTGGGAATACAGCAACTATAATATACAACGCCTTTTTACCTGTTTTTGAAGCGACGAGGTAAAACAACACCTTTTTCCCTTTTTTGAAGCAGACATTTAAATACAAACTCTTTTTTCCAACAGCTCTTTTACCTGTTGCTGATCAGACGATATAAAATACAACACTCTTTTTGCCTGTTTTTGAAGCAGACGATTTGAATATACAACAGCCTTTTCGCCTTTTTTTGGAAAAGGGGTTGGTAAATACAAAAGGTTTTTTGCCTGTTTCTGGGCACACGATTGGGGAAAAACAACAAATCTTTTCCCTGTTTTGGGAAGAACATTGGAAAATAAACGCCTTTCGCCCTTTGCGGGGCACCGATTGGAAAATTTTCAAAACTCTTTTCACCCGTTGCAAAGCAGAAAGATTTTAAATACAAAGCTTTTCACCTGTTGTGAAGCAGGGGATTTGTAACAAACAACACTCTTTCACCTGTTTCTGATGCAAAAGATTTGGAAATACAAAGCTCCTTTTACCTGTTGCGAAGCAGGGGATTGTAAATACAAAAAGCCTTTTCACCTGTTTCGAAGCGGCATTTGAAAATCCCCAGCTCTTTTCAACCTGTTGCGAACAGGATTGGTAATTTAAAAAAATCTTTTCACCTTTTGATCAGACATTAGTAAATAAAAAGCTCTTTTTTTACTGTTTTTGAAGAGACATTGGAATCACAACATTTTAATTAAAACAGTCCCTTTTACCTGTTTTTGAAGCAGACGATTGGGAATATACAACACCTTTTCACCTGTTTCTGAAGCAACGATTATAAATACAACACCTTTCGCCAAAACTCTTTTTTCCCCGTTGTGACGCAGACATTTAGTAAATACAACAGCTCTTTTTACCTGTTTCGAAGCAACGATTAGTAATAACAACACTTTTTCACCTGTTGCTGAAGCAGACGATTTGTAAAACAACAGCCTTTTCACCCGTTGCTGAAAACAGACGATCATAATATACAACATCTTTTTTCGCCTGTTACTCATACACCACATTGGGAGGGAAAAAACAACAATCATTTTTATCAATTTCGGGATACATTCAAAAAACCAACGTTGGGAAAATTTCCCCAAAACTAATAAGCCGACAGAACTTTTCAGTAACTTTTTTCACAGGCAGTAAATAATGTAATTCGTAAGACGTAAAGCATTAAAAAGCCTTCTTTTGCTTTTATCAATTTGATTTCAAGCATCACCTTTATGAACAATGATATTTTCCTAACAACTGTAACAACTCTGATTGACACCAGGCACTCATAAAGGGGGGGGGGGGGGGGGGGGGGGGGGGGGGGGGGGGGGGGGGGGGGGGGGGGGGGGGGGGGGGGGGGGGGGGGGGGGGGGGGGGGGGGGCCCCATAAAAACATTTTTCGTTAAAAATAAAAAAGGTTTTCCCGAAAATTTCTTTTTCTTTACAAAAGTAAATTGAACATTCCAGGCATGTTTTTCAGCGATCTCAAACCGGGATTGTAAGTCATGAACGTCAGTCGAAAGGTAAATGAAAGGGCGCGTAAGTAGAAAAACTGGTCATTTGTAAAGGGAGAATGAACTGGCATCAAAAGGTAGAATAAACTGGGCAGCTGTAAGGTGAATGAACGCAGCGGGAAGATGAATGAACGGGCATCTGTAGTAGAATGAATTCATTGTAAGGGAAATGAAACCGGCACTGTAAGGGGAATAAAATGGTCAGTTGGTAAGGGAGAATGAAAAGGGCTCTGTAAGGGAGAATGAACTGGGCATCAGTAAGGGGGAATAAACTGGCATCTGTAAGGTGAAAAAACGGTCAGTCTGAAGATAAAAAGAACTGGTAGCTTATGGGAAGAACTGGTCGTGGTAAGGTAGAATGAACTGGTCGGGCTGTAAGGTAGAAAAACTGGCGCTGTAGAAAAAGAACTGGGCTTTTAAGTAGAATGAACTGGTCAGTTGTAGGGTAGAATGAACGTCATTGGTAAAGAGAATGAACTGGCCAGTCTGTAAGGTAAACGAACTGGCAGCTGTAAGATAGAATGAAATGGTCAGTCTGTAAGTAGAATGAATGGGCAGTCTGTAAGGTAGAAAGAATGGTCATTTGTAAAGGTGGAAACAATGGTCTCTTTAATAGAATGAACTGGTCGTTGGTAAAGTAAAAAGAAAAGGCATCTGTAAGGAGAAAAGAACTGGTCGCTGTAAGGGAGAATAACTGGTCATCTGTAAGGGAGGTACTGGTCAGTTGGTAAGGGGAATGAACTGGGCTCTTTTTGTGATGAACTGGGCATCTGAAGGGGAGAAGAACAGGTCATTGGAAAAGGGGAATGAACTGGTCAGCTTAAGGGAAAAAGAACTGGTCTCTGTAAGGAAATGAACTGGGGCAGTCTGAAGGCGAATGAACGGCTTTAAAGGGCGATGAACTGGGCATCTGTAAGGGAAGAACGGGCATTGGGAAGGGCGAAAAAGTCAAAGGAAGGGAAATGAACTGGGCAGCGTAAGTAAGAACTGGCATTTTTAATAAAAAATGCTCAGTTTGGAAGGTAAATGAAATGGGCATCTGTAGGTAAAGAAAAATGGCAGTCGGGAAGGAGAATAAATGGTCAGTCTGTAAGGAGGAATGGTTCATCTGTAAGTAAATGAACTGTTATTTTTTTAAAGGAAATGAACTGGGCATTGGGAAGGAGAATGAACTGTCATCTATAAGGGAATGAATGGTCAGTCTGAAAGGGGAAATGAAGTGGGCTTGGTAAGCGAATGAACTGGCAGTTGGGGGAACGAAAGAAAATGGTCGTTGGTAAGGGAGAATGAACGGTCGTTGGTAAGGTAAAATGAACTGGGCGTCTGTAAGGTAAAAGAATGGTCAGTTGGAAGGTAGAATGAACTGGTCAGTCTGAAGGAAAATCTGGTCTCTGTAAGTAGAAAAGAACGGTCTTGGGAAATAGAAAAAAAAGGTCGTTGGGAAATAAATGAACTGTCAGTCTGTAAGGGGGAAGAACGGTCATCTGTAAGGTAGAATGAATGGTCAGTTGGTAAGGAGAATGAACTGGCATCTGAAGGTAAAGGCTGGTCATTGGTAAGGTAAAGAATGGTCGTTGGTAAAATAGAAAACTGGTCTTTGGTAAAGGGAAATAATGGTCATCTGTAAGGTAGAAGAACCGCATTTGGGAAGGGAAAAAAAAACGGGGCGTCTGTAATAGAATGAACTGCAGTTGGGAAGGAGGAAACTGGTCAGTCGGTAAGTCGAAGAAAGGTCAGTCTGTAAGGAAAAAAAACTAGTCAGTTGGTAAGGTAAAGAACAGTCATCTGAATAATGAACTGGTCAGTTGTAAGGTGGAAGAACTGGCAGTCTTGGTAAATGAACTGGTAGTTGGTAAGGGAGAATGAATGGGCTCGTAAGGGGAGAATGAACTGGTCAGTTGGGAAGGTAAATAACGGTTGTTGGGAAGGTAAACGAACTGGTCATCTGTAAGGGGAAAATGAACTGGCATCAGCAGTCCCAACTGGTCAGTCTGAGGGGAGAATGAACGGGCAGTTGTAAGGTGGAATGAACTGGGCATCTAAAGGTAGAATGAACTGGGCAGTTGGTAAGGTAGAATGAACGGTCTCTGTAAAGGAGAAGGAAAGGGCATGTAAGGTAAAAATGAATGGGCATCTTAAGGTTTAAAAGAATGGTCTTTTTGGGAAGGTAAAAAACTGGGGCTCGTAAAGGGGAAAAGAACCGGTCAGTTGTAAGGGAAAATGACTGGTCGCGTAAATAGAATGAACTGGTCTTGGTAGAGAATGAAATGGTCTCGGTAAGGTCGAATAATGGCACTTAAGGTGAATGAATGTCTTGGAAGGTAGAAAGAACTGTCATCTGTAATAGTGAACTGGTCAGTTGTAAGGGAAAGAACTGGTCAGTCTGTAGGGAAATGAACGGTCATTGTAATAAATGAACTGGGCATCTGAAAGGGAAATGAACGGTCATTGGGAAGGTAGAATGAACTGGCTTTGGTAAGGAAACGAACTGGGCAGTCGTAAGGGAAAATGAACCGGGCAGCAAAAATCTCACAAAGGGGCAGTCTGTATTAATAATGGTCTTGGGAAGGAAAATGAAAATGGGCATCGGTAAGGGGAGAAGAATTGGTCAGTCAGAAAATCTCACAACTGGTCGTTTTTTAAGGGAAATGAACTGGGGCATTGGTAAGGTTAAGAAGGCAGTTGGTAAGGGGAGAATGAAGGTCAACTGAAAGGAAAGAAGTGGCTCTGTAAGGGAAATGAAAGGGGCCTCTGTAAGTAGAATGAATTGGGTTTTTGGTAAGGTAAATGAAATGGTCATCGTAAGTGAATGACTGGTCATTGGTAAGGGAGAATAAAATTCATTGGGAAAGGGAAAGAAATGGGCCCCTTTTAAAGGGAAATGAAATGGGCAGTTTTTTAAGGTAGAATGAATGGTCAGTCTGTAAAGGAGAAGAAATTGGGCATTGGGAAGGGAAATAAAAGCACTGTAAGGTAAATGAATTGGTCAGTTGGGAAAGGGGAAAGAATGGTCAGTCTGTATGGTATAATGAACTGGGCAGCTGAAGTAAAATGAACTATCAGTTGGTAGGCGAATGAACTGGTCGTCTGTAAAGGGGAATAACTGGTCAGTGGGAAGGTAAATGAACTGGGAGGAGAATGAACTGGGCATCGTAAGATAGAAAGAATGGTCAGTTGGGAAAGGGAGAAAACTTCAGTTGGAAGGGGAGAATAACGGGCTCTGAAAGGGGGAATGAAATGGTCTCGTAAGGTTAAAGAACTGGCAGTGGTAAGGGAGAATGAACGGGCATCGTAATATAGAATGAACGGCGTCGAAGGTAGAAAGAACTGGGCTTTGGTAAAGGTGAATGAAATGGTCACGGTAAGGTAAAAAAAACCAAAAAAAAAAATAAAAAAAAAAAAAAAAAAAAAAAAAAAAAGAAAAAACTAAAAAAAACAAAAAAAATGTCAGTTTGGGAAGGTAGAATGAACGTCATCTATAAGGCGAAAGAAACTGGTCGTTGAAGGAAAAGAACTGGTCAGTGTAAGGTAGAATAACCTGCAGTTGGTAAGGGAGAATAACTGGTCAGTCTTTGGAAAGAATGAACTGGTCAGTCGGGAGGTGAATGAAAGGTTTGGTAGGAATGAACGGATCAAAAGTTGGTCCGGGGGAGAATGAACTGGTAAGGGTTCGGGGAGGAAGAAAAGAAGGTCGTGGGAAGGAGAATGAACCCCGGTAAAGGGAAAACCCGTAAGTTAGAATGAACGGGCAGTCGTAAGGTAAATGAACTGGGCAGGGTAGGTAGAATGACTGGCAGTTGGGAAGGAGAATAATGGCAGTCTGTAAGGGAGAAGAAGGTCAGTTGGTAAGGGGAATGAACTGGTCCATCTGTAAGGTTTTAAAAAACTGGTCCCTCTGTAAGTAAAGAACTGGTCAGTTGAATGGGAAGAATGGTTCGTCGTAAGGGGAAAAAGAAAGGGCAGTCTGTAAGGTAGAAAGAACTGGGCAGTTTTAGTGGAATGAACGGGCATCTGTAAGGTAAATGAACTGGGCAGTCTTAAGGGAGAAAAAGTCAGTTGAAGGTGGGTGAACTGGGAGTCTGTAGGTTTGAATGGCAGTCTTAAAGGGTCGGATTTTTAAAAAAAACCGGTCTCGAAGGAAAAAGGCCTTTTTGAATTTTAACCCCAGAACAAAAAGGAAAACACCCCCGAAAGTCAACCAGTGGCCGGTTTTTTCCCCAAGATTTCCCTGCACTTTTGTTTTCACCACATCATCCCGCCTCCTCACCCACCCCCTGCCCCCCCAATTCTCCCCCCCTCTTATCCCCCTCCCCCTCCCCCCCCCCCCTCCCCCCCCCCCCCCCCCCCCCCCCCCCCCCCCCCCTTTTCTCCCCTACCCCCCCCACCGCTTTCCCACCACGGCAAAAACTTGCACATGGGTGCGCTCA
>CM031625.1:48037480-48062691 GCA_018398815.1 Conus ventricosus
GTGAGTTGATTATAGTGACAGCCCTGATATGGCCCTTTGCGGTCGGCTGGGCTATAAGCAACATTATCTTATCTTATCTTTTGCCGGAGTTGATGTGGCTTCAGATGAGACAGAAAATGAAATATCACTATCAAGATCAGAGTTTGATTGGCACTTTCGTTTTGCTGGTTGGGAATACTGTTTGAGAACGGCAGATTTCTTTATTTTTTCTCTGGTCTCCCACCTTTACTCTGCTGCTAAAAGTGAGTGCATAGCGCACACTGACTGACAGATAAACTGGGGTCAAACAGGTGCCATAATTTGAGGCTTTTTCAAATTCTGCCAATGCACGGCTCTTTGCTGTAGTTGAATGTTTGCGGTTTGTCAATTTTTCAAAGTTTTTGCACAAAACACACAAACTATTTTTGAATGTACTTCCTCCTATCTTCCAGAACATTCACATTGAAGATTACGTTTATTTTTAGAAGCAACACTCAAACACGTTACTACTGATTTGTTTTTATCTTTCTTTGATCTCTTAGACCTTTTCCCACACAGTCTACACAAGACTTTAAACGTTCAAAATGTTCAGTGAGAGAATGAAACCGTTTTGTTCCATAATCCTTTCGGCCATCGCCCCCCCCCCCCCCTCTCTCTCTCTCCTCCTCCCCTCTCTCTCTCTCCTTCTCTCTCTCTCTCCTCTCTCTCTCTCTCTCCCCTCTCTCTCTCTCTCACGCACGCACGCACGCACGCACGCACGCACGCACGCACGCACGCACGCACGCACGCACGCACGCACGCACGCACGCACGCACGCACACACACACACACACACACAACACACACACACAACACACACACACACACAAAACACCCTAATGGTACTACCAACAACACACTTTAATTTGAATTTGCCGATAGAAATAGTAGTAGTGATTGGAAATGAAGTATTATTTTAATTATAATAATTATTCACTTATTATTGTTATGCCTACTACCATTACTGTTATCAGTAGTATTATTTTGCTTGTAGTAATTATGTTATCCTCTACGTTTCCCTTTAATTAGGCCTACGTTGCTCTACATGCAACCATAGTACATATAAAATGTAGCAACAATGAAGAAATATGTATATATACAACGGTGTAAATACGGCCCCTTTACAAATGCTAACTAACTTTTCATTCACAAAGATTTCTGCCAACGCCTGGCCTACTTCGGCTCACAAGCGCATCAGGCCAGCACATGTGATCAGGCCAACGATGCACGCGCCGCGCGCAGGCTAGGCCTATAGTTTTGCCGGTCGCAAAGTTCTGTCAGAAAGTTTTAAACACGAACTTAATTATGGTACTCACAGAGAAGAGCGAAATGCCAGCTTTTGTCACACTCTCAAGTACTCACTGCGCTATTGCTCTCGTACAGAAATTATAGTCTAAAAACCTCTGTACAGTAAATATAACTTAATGATGTTGCACAAGTCTCGAAGCGTCCAAACACTCACAGCGTCTTCGCTGAACAAAGAATGGCGCGTCTGGCACTGCGGTGGCTGACTCGTTAGGGCCTAGCTGGGGTCTAAAGGCAAAGCGTTGAGCCAACTGAATGCCGTGGCTCTCAGTGGGCTGGCGCCGCCGTGAATGAAGAAATATGTGTGTATACAACGGTGTAAATACGACCCCTTTACAAATGCCAACTTTTCGTTCACAAAGATGCTTCCCAATGTTTGACCTACTTCAGCTTAAAAGCACATCAGCCAACGACGCACGCACGCGCAGGCCGGTCGCAAAGTTCTGTCAGAAAGTTTTAAACACATGCTTAATTATGGTACTCACAGAGCTGATCGAAATGCCAGTTTTTGTCACATTCTCAAGTACTCACTGAGCTATTGCTGACACACAGAAATTATAGTCTAAAAACAACTGTACAGTAAATATAACTTAATGATGTTGCACAGGTCTCGAAGCGTCCACACACACACACAGCAGTACAGCGTCTTCGCTGAGCGCGTCTGGAAGTAGGTGGCTGACTGGTTACTGCCTAGCTGGGGTCAAAAGGCAAAGCGTTGAGCGAACTTAATGCACTTGCTCTGAGTGTACCTGCGGCGCCGTGTGCTGTGTGCTGAGAACTGTAGGGGCTGATGTGGGCCCTGTGATGTGTTGAGAACTGTAGGGGCTGATGTGGGCCCTGTGATATGCTGAGAACTGTAGGGGCTGATGTGGGCGCTGTGATGTGCTGAGAACTGTAGGGGCTGATCTGGGCGCTGTGATGTGCTGGCCTCTTGCAGGTTGTCTAAGCTTGTGCTATCGGATTCTTACACACGCAACAAAAGTAAAGTTCGGACACCAGATTGAAATCTTACACACCTGTGAGGACATTGCCCAGAAGCTGAAAGTCAACTCTGCTGATTACATGAGAACGGAAGGCACATGTGTGGATTTCTGGAGAGAAGGGGTCAGAATGTGCGTGGTGGTATTTGAGTTGAAACATCCATGAGCATGTATTTGACTGTTGTGGAGCTTTGATATGTCGGAGAAAGTGTCATGGAAATGTTCCACTATGGTTACTTAGTTTAGTCTGTTGATTCATTAAAGTCATGTACAGGGCAGTTGTGTGTCAGGTTGCTTTTTTGGGTTCACCCATTGTAGTAAAATCACCGCACTGTTGAATCTCCTTCATTGACAATGCTCTGTTGTGTCCTGCTGTCAGGATCTGTTGCCGATGCTGCACGTGCACTTCCAGACCCAGAGCTTCGACACCTCCATGTATGCCTCCTCCTGGTTCTTGACGCTGTTCACCACCTCCATGCCCCTGTCGCTGGCACGACGGGTCATGGACCTCTTTATTTCAGAGGTCAGTCACCTGAGGGCAAAGGCTGCTGCTCTGTGCTAAGGAACATAGTTGAGAACAATTAACAATACAAAATTTGTCTTCAAACACATGAAATTTCACTTCAAACCCATATGCTATCCATGGGCAGACAGTTATACATATGCACATGTGTGGACATCCTTTCTGACACACACACACACACACAACACACAACACATAACACATACAACACACTTTCCATATTCGTTTTGGTCAGTGCAGTTGTCAGAAGATCAAGGAAGTTACAGTAATGGTGACACACAAGAGTCATGATATGTTGTTCTATGTGGGTGCCATCATGAGTGGTTTTGAATCATGGTCTGTAGGGTCCAGCCATGTTACTGTTGAATTAAGAAGTAAATAGTGAAGAGCCAAGCTGAAACTGCAGTAGAGCTGTTGGCTGCATCCCAAAATAGAGGGTTGTTGCCCTTTGATAGCTATGCAGGAAACAAACCTGTAACTTCTCACAGAAGAATGCATTGTCATAACACATGAAAGAAACTCTGCATGTCAGATGTCTGTGTTTCACATGTCTTCAGTGAGTGGTATTCATTTCTTGATGAAGATGATTTTGATCCAGGACAGTTGTGACAATCACTGAAGTGTACTCAGTCTGAATGAGTGGGCAAAGATATCCCTAGAAAGGAATTGTATTACTGTAAGTAGTGTAAGGAAATGTTAACCTGGCCAAACAGATGCTTTGTGCTAACTGTTGTGTGTGTGTTATTCATATTTTGGCTTGTTTTCAGCAGTGCTGTGGTCTGTTTTGGCACATTGTCGTGTGTTGAGTTGTATGTGACACTTGGCACAAGCATTTCACTGCAGGCTTCATGATGAAGATCTGTCAAGTTGACACACATTTGTCATCACATCTGACAAACATTTTGATGTGATGACATTTGTTACTGGTTATTTTTTTGTTTCAGGAATCTTTTTGTTTTGGAATGAATCATGGGAATTTAATGAAAACATGCCTATGATGTTGCTCAGTTGCCTTGATTTGATCTTTATGATTGGCGGGGCTAAACACAACTGGTCTGGGTTGGCTCTTTTCCAGTGCTGTATTCTTTATGATTGGCGGGGCTAAACACAACTGGTCTGGGTTGGCTCTTTTCCAGTGCTGTATTCTTTGTGATTGGCGGGGCTAAACACAACTGGTCTGGGTTGGCTCTTTTCCAGTGCTGTCTTCTTTATGATTGGCGGGGCTAAACACAACTGGTCTGGGTTGGACCTTTTCCAGTGCTGTATTCTTTTATGATTGGCGGGGCTAAAACACAACTGGTCTGGGTTGGACCTTTTCCAGTGCTGTATTCTTTATGATTGGCGGGGCTAAACACAACTGGTCTGGGTTGGCTCTTTTCCAGTGCTGTCTTCTTTATGATTGGCGGGGCTAAACACAACTGGTCTGGGTTGGCTCTTTTCCAGTTGCTGTCTCTTTATGATTGGCGGGGCTAAACACACTGGTCTGGGTTGGCTCTTTTCCAGTGCTGTCTTCTTTATGATTGGCGGGGCTAAACACAACTGGTCTGGGTTGGACCTTTTCCAGTGCTGTCTTCTTTATGATTGGCAGGGCTAAACACAACTGGTCTGGGTTGGCTCTTTTCCAGTGCTGTATTCTTTGTGATTGGCGGGGCTTAAAACACAACTGGTCTGGGTTGGACCTTTTCCAGTGCTGTCTTCTTTATGATTGGCGGGGCTAAACACAACTGGTCTGGGTTGGCTCTTTTCCAGTGCTGTATTCTTTATGATTGGCGGGGCTAAACACAACTGGTCTGGGTTGGCTCTTTTCCAGTGCTGTCTTCTTTATGATTGGCGGGGCTAAACACAACTGGTCTGGGTTGGACCTTTTCCAGTGCTGTCTTCTTTATGATTGGCGGGGCTCTAACACAACTGGTCTGGGTTGCTCTTTTCCAGTGCTGTATTCTTTATGATTGGCGGGGCTAAACACAACTGGTCTGGGTTGGACCTTTTCCAGTGCTGTCTTCTTTATGATTGGCGGGGCTAAACACAACTGGTCTGGGTTGGCTCTTTTCCAGTGCTGTATTCTTTATGATTGGCGGGGCTAAACACAACTGGTCTGGGTTGGACCTTTTCCAGTGCTGTCTTCTTTATGATTGGCGGGGCTAAACACAACTGGTCTGGGTTTGGCTCTTTTTCCAGTGCTGTATTCTTTGTGATTGGCGGGGCTAAACACAACTGGTCTGGGTTGGACCTTTTCCAGTGCTGTCTTCTTTATGAATTGGCGGGGCTAAACACAACTGGTCTGGGTTGGACCTTTTCCATGCTGTCTTCTTTATGATTGGCGGGGCTAAACACAACTGGTCTGGGTTGGACCTTTTCCAGTGCTGTATTCTTTATGATTGGCGGGGCTAAACACAACTGGTCTGGGTTGGACCTTTTCCAGTGCTGTCTTCTTTATGATTGGCGGGGCTAAACACAACTGGTCTGGGTTGGCTCTTTTCCAGTGCTGTATTCTTTATGATTGGCGGGGCTAAACACAACTGGTCTGGTTGGACCTTTTCCAGTGCTGTCTTCTTTATGATTGGCGGGGCTAAACACAACTGGTCTGGGTTGGCTCTTTTCCAGTGCTGTATTCTTTGTGATTGGCGGGGCTAAAACACAACTGGTCTGGGTTGACCTTTCCAGTGCTGTCTTCTTTATGATTGGCGGGCTAAACACAACTGGTCTGGGTTGGACCTTTTCCAGTGCTGTCTTCTTTATGATTGGCGGGGCTAAACACAACTGGTCTGGGTTGGACCTTTTCCAGTGCTGTATTCTTTATGATTGGCGGGGCTAAACACAACTGGTCTGGGTTGGACCTTTTCCAGTGCTGTCTTCTTTATGATTGGCGGGGCTTAAAACACAACTGGTCTGGGTTGGACCTTTTCCAGTGCTGTCTTCTTTATGATTGGCGGGGCTAAACACAACTGGTCTGGGTTGGACCTTTTCCAGTGCTGTATTCTTTATGATTGGCGGGCTAAACACAACTGGTCTGGGTTGGACCTTTTCCAGTGCTGTCTTCTTTATGATTGGCGGGGCTAAACACAACTGGTCTGGGTTGGCTCTTTTCCAGTGCTGTCTTCTTTATGATTGGCGGGGCTAAACACAACTGGTCTGGGTTGGCCTTTTCCAGTGCTGTCTTCTTTATGATTGGCGGGGCTAAACACAACTGGTACTGGGTTGGCTCTTTCCAGTGCTGTCTTCTTTATGATTGGCGGGGCTAAACACAACTGGTCTGGGTTGGACCTTTTCCAGTGCTGTCTTTATGATTGGCGGGGCTAAACACAACTGGTCTGGGTTGGACCTTTTCCAGTGCTGTCTTCTTTATGATTGGCGGGGCTAAACACAACTGGTCTGGGTTGGACCTTTTCCAGTGCTGTCTTCTTTATGATTGGCGGGGCTAAACACAACTGGTCTGGGTTGGCTCTTTTCCAGTGCTGTATTCTTTATGATGGCGGGGCTAAACACAACTGGTCTGGGTTGGCTCTTTTCCAGTGCTGTATTCTTTATGATTGCGGGGCTAAACACAACTGGTCTGGGTTGGCTCTTTTCCAGTGCTGTCTTCTTTATGATTGGCGGGGCTAAACACAACTGGTCTGGGTTGGCTCTTTTCCAGTGCTGTCTTCTTTATGATTGGCGGGGCTAAAACACAACTGGTCTGGGTTGGACCTTTTCCAGTGCTGTCTTCTTTATGATTGGCGGGGCTAAACACAACTGGTCTGGGTTGGACCTTTTCCAGTGCTGTCTTCTTTATGATTGGCGGGGCTAAACACAACTGGTCTGGGTTGGACCTTTTCCAGTGCTGTCTTCTTTATGATTGGCGGGGGCTAAAACACAACTGGTCTGGGTTGGACCTTTTCCAGTGCTGTATTCTTTATGATTGGGCGGGCTAAACACAACTGGTCTGGGTTGGACCTTTTCCAGTGCTGTCTTCTTTATGATTGGCGGGGCTAAACACAACTGGTCTGGGTTGGCTCTTTTCCCAGTGCTGTCTTCTTTATGATTGGCGGGGCTAAACAACAACTGGTCTGGGTTGGCTCTTTTCCAGTGCTGTCTTCTTTATGATTGGCGGGGCTAAACACAACTGGTCTGGGTTGGCTCTTTTCCAGTGCTGTCTTCTTTATGATTGGCGGGGCTAAACACAACTGGTCTGGGTTGGACCTTTTCCAGTGCTGTCTTCTTTATGATTGGCGGGGCTAAACACAACTGGTCTGGGTTGGACCTTTTCCAGTGCTGTCTTCTTTATGATTGGCGGGGCTAAACACAACTGGTCTGGGTTGGACCTTTTCCAGTGCTGTCTTCTTTATGATTGGCGGGGCTAAACACAACTGGTCTGGGTTGGCTCTTTTCCAGTGCTGTATTCTTTATGATTGGCGGGGCTAAACACAACTGGTCTGGGTTGGCTCTTTTCCAGTGCTGTATTCTTTATGATTGGCGGGGCTAAACACAACTGGTCTGGGTTGGCTCTTTTCCAGTGCTGTCTTCTTTATGATTGGCGGGCTAAACACAACTGGTCTGGGTTGGCTCTTTTCCAGTGCTGTCTTCTTTATGATTGGCGGGCTAAACACAACTGGTCTGGGTTGGACCTTTTCCAGTGCTGTCTTCTTTATGATTGGCGGGGCTAAACACAACTGGTCTGGGTTGGACCTTTTCCAGTGCTGTATTCTTTATGATTGGCGGGGCTAAACACAACTGGTCTGGGTTGGACCTTTTCAGTGCTGTCTTCTTTATGATTGGCGGGGCTAAACACAACTGGTCTGGGTTGGCTCTTTTCCAGTGCTGTCTTCTTTATGATTGGCGGGGCTAAACACAACTGGTCTGGGTTGGACCTTTTTCCAGTGCTGTCTTCTTTATGATTGGCGGGGCTAAACACAACTGGTCTGGGTTGGACCTTTTCCAGTGCTGTCTTCTTTATGATTGGCGGGGCTAAACACAACTGGTCTGGGTTGGACCTTTTCCAGTGCTGTCTTCTTTATGATTGGCGGGGCTAAACACAACTGGTCTGGGTTGGCTCTTTTCCAGTGCTGTCTTCTTTATGATTGGCGGGGCTAAACACAACTGGTCTGGGTTGGCTCTTTTCCAGTGCTGTCTTCTTTATGATTGGCGGGGCTAAACACAACTGGTCTGGGTTGGCTCTTTTCCAGTGCTGTCTTCTTTATGATTGGCGGGGCTAAACACAACTGGTCTGGGTTGGACCTTTTCCAGTGCTGTCTTCTTTATGATTGGCGGGGCTAAACACAACTGGTCTGGGTGGACCTTTTCCAGTGCTGTCTTCTTTATGATTGGCGGGCTAAACACAACTGGTCTGGGTTGGACCTTTTCCAGTGCTGTCTTCTTTATGATTGGCGGGGCTAAACACAACTGGTCTGGGTTGGCTCTTTTCCAGTGCTGTCTTCTTTATGATTGGCGGGGCTAAACACAACTGGTCTGGGTTGGACCTTTTCCAGTGCTGTATTCTTTATGATTGGGCGGGCTAAACACAACTGGTCTGGGTTGGACCTTTTCCAGTGCTGTATTCTTTATGATTGGCGGGGCTAAACACAACTGGTCTGGGTTGGACCTTTTCCAGTGCTGTCTTCTTTATGATTGGCGGGGCTAAACACAACTGGTCTGGGTTGGACCTTTTCCAGTGCTGTCTTCTTTATGATTGGCGGGGCTAAACACAACTGGTCTGGGTTGGCTCTTTTCCATGCTGTATTCTTTATGATTGGCGGGCTAAACACAACTGGTCTGGGTTGGCTCTTTTCCAGTGCTGTATTCTTTATGATTGGCGGGGCTAAACACAACTGGTCTGGGTTGGCTCTTTCCATGCTGTCTTCTTTATGATTGGCGGGGCTAAACACAACTGGTCTGGGTTGGCTCTTTTCCAGTGCTGTCTTCTTTATGATTGGCGGGGCTAAACACAACTGGTCTGGGTTGGACCTTTTCCAGTGCTGTCTTCTTTATGATTGGCGGGGCTAAACACAACTGGTCTGGGTTGGACCTTTTCCAGTGCTGTATTCTTTATGATTGGCGGGGCTAAACACAACTGGTCTGGTTGGACCTTTTCCAGTGCTGTCTTCTTTATGATTGGCGGGGCTAAACACAACGGTCTGGGTTGGCTCTTTCCCGTGCTGTCTTCTTTATGATTGGCGGGGCTAAACACAACTGGTCTGGGTTGGACCTTTTCCAGTGCTGTCTTCTTTATGATTGGCGGGCTAAACACAACTGGTCTGGGTTGGACCTTTTCCAGTGCTGTCTTCTTTATGATTGGCGGGGCTAAACACAACTGGTCTGGGTTGGACCTTTTCCAGTGCTGTCTTCTTTATGATTGGCGGGGCTAAACACAACTGGTCTGGGTTGGCTCTTTTCCAGTGCTGTCTTCTTTATGATTGGCGGGGCTAAACACAACTGGTCTGGGTTGGCTCTTTTCCAGTGCTGTCTTCTTTATGATTGGCGGGGCTAAACACAACTGGTCTGGGTTGGCTCTTTTCCAGTGCTGTCTTCTTTATGATTGGCGGGGCTAAACACAACTGGTCTGGGTTGGACCTTTTCCAGTGCTGTCTTCTTTATGATTGGCGGGGCTAAACACAACTGGTCTGGGTTGGACCTTTTCCAGTGCTGTCTTCTTTATGATTGGCGGGGCTAAACACAACTGGTCTGGGTTGGACCTTTTCCAGTGCTGTCTTCTTTATGATTGGCGGGGCTAAACACAACTGGTCTGGGTTGGCTCTTTTCCAGTGCTGTCTTCTTTATGATTGGCGGGGCTAAACACAACTGGTCTGGGTTGGACCTTTTCCAGTGCTGTATTCTTTATGATTGGCGGGGCTAAACACAACTGGTCTGGGTTGGACCTTTTCCAGTGCTGTATTCTTTATGATTGGCGGGGCTAAACACAACTGGTCTGGGTTGGACCTTTTCCAGTGCTGTCTTCTTTGTCCCCTTCACCTCACCCTCATCTTCCCCTCCCGCAGTCTTTTTTATTGACTTTATTTCTTTCTTTTTGTGCTGTATTTTTCAGACTTTCAGGGGATATATTGTTTTCTTAAGGTTCTAACCATGGCACCGTACATGGGGAAGCCCCCTATGTATGACTAAGGGGTTTTGGCATCATCTGGGTTGCCAGCTTGTGTACATGAACTGCAGTCATATCAATTTCCCTGTGGAGACACGGCTCCAAACAGTTGTTGTCCAGTGTACACATCAGTCGGTCTACATGTCACGGCATGTTCACATTTTGTGTGCTTGGCATGGTGGCATTCATTGTTGTAAATGTTGAAAAAAGCCCAACTTGTGCAGACTGCATGAATCCATAACAATTCTTACCCGCCCAGACAAATGCCTGCATCATACTGGGGTTTGACTATGCCCTTTGTAATTAGGATGCTCAGAGACATTCTACTGAGGGTAGCTAAATCCAGTCCTGTATCATGCCTCAAAGTTCCCTTAGTCTCTCTGGCTGCTTTCCTTTGATTTTGCATATGACTCTCACTGAATGAGTTCCAGCTTCAGTTTCCATCCTTTCAACTTCAGGGAGAGAACATTGCCCTCTGACAACTACAGGACCCTGACTTGCTGTTGTTTTTTTCTCCTGGAAACCACTATGGGCGGTCCTTGGGCTTCTTTATTGCTGTATCTTTCTTTCTGAAGATCGGGGATCAGCTGCCACACTATCATTGGGCTGACCTGTGTGCACACAGTTGGTACAACAGAGAATTTTCAGTCCAGAAAACTAAAAGAGAAACAAGTCTATTTGCAGGAAGAAAAGTTGCGTTTGTGTTTGAAATAAACTAATTGATGATTCAGAAACAGAAAAATAGTTCTAACCTGCCCATGAACAAGTTACTTCTAACGTGCCCATAAACAAGTTGCTTCTAACCTGCCTATAAGTAAGTTACTTCTAAAATGCCCATTGAACAAGTTGCTTCTAACTTGCCTATGAAAAGTTCATTCTAGGCTGCCCATAAACAAGTTACTTCTGACCTGCCCATAAACAAGTTACTTCTAACCTGCCCATAAACAAGCTACCTCTAACCTGCCCATAAACAAGTTACTTCTGACCCGCCCATAAACAAGTTACTTCTGACCTGCCCATAAACAAGTTACTTCTAACCTTCCCATAAACAAGCTACCTCTAACCTGCCCATAAACAAGTTACTTCTAACCTGCCCATAAACAAGTTACCTCTTACCTGCCCATAAACAAGTTACTTCTGACCTGCCCATAAACAAGTTACCTCTTACCTGCCCATAAACAAGTTACTTCTAACCTGCCCATAAACAAGTTACTTCTAACCTGCCCATAAACAAGTTACTTCTAACCTGCCCATAAACAAGTTACTTCTGACCTGCCCATAGATATGTTACTTCTAACCTGCCCATAAACAAGTTACTTCTAACGTGCCCACAAACAAGTTACTTCTAACCTGCCCATAAACAAGTTACTTCTAACCTGCCCATAAACAAGTTACTTCTAACCTGCCCATAAACAAGTTACTTCTGACCTGCCCATAGATATGTTACTTCTAACCTGCCCATAAAACAAGTTACTTCTAACCTGCCCATGGATATGTTACTTCTAACCTGCCCATAAACAAGTTACCTGCCCATAAACAAGTTACTTCTAACCTGCCCATAAACAAGTTACTTCTAACCTGCCCATAATATGTTACTTCTAACCTGCCCATAAACAAGTTACTTCTGACCTGCCCATAAACAAGTTACCTCTTACCTGCCCATAAACAAGTTACTTCTAACCTGCCCATAAACAAGTTACTTCTAACCGCCCATAGATATGTTACTTCTAACTGCCCATAAACAAGTTATTCTAACTTGCCCACAACAAGTTACTTCTAACCTGCCCATAAACAAGTTACTTCTAACCTGCCCATGATATGTACTTCTAACTGCCCATAAAAGTTACCTGCCCATAAACAAGTTACTTCTAACTGCCCATAAACAAGTTACTCTAACCTGCCCATAGATATGTTACTTCTAACCTGCCCATAAACAAGTTACTTTCTAACTGCCCATAGATATGTTATTCTGACCTGCCCATAAACAAGTTACTTCTGACCTGCCATAATATGTTACTTCTAACCTGCCCATAAACAAGTTACTTCTAACCTGCCCATAAATAAGTTACTTCTAACCTGCCCATAAACAAGTTACTCTGACCTGCCCAAAAAAGTTACCTCTAACTGCCCATAAACAAGTTACTTCTAACTGCCCATAAATAAGTTCAAACCTGCCCATTAATAAGTTAGTTCTAACATGCCGCATAAATAAGTTATTTCTTTATTGCCCATAAACAAGTTAGTTCTAAGCTGCCCATAAATAAGTTCTAACCTGCCCATTAATAAGTGAGTTCTAACGTGCTGCATGAATAAGTTATTTCTTTATTGCCCATAAACAAGTTAGTTCTAAGCTGCCCATAAATAAGTTCTAACCTGCCCATTAATAAGTGAGTTCTAACGTGCTGCATGAATAAGTTATTTCTTTATTGCCCATAAATAAGTTAGTTTCTAAGCTGCCCATAATAAGTTCTCCAACCTGCTCCCATTAATAAGTGAGTTCTAACGTGCTGCATGAATAAGTTATTTCTTTATTGCCCATAAACAAGTTAGTTCTAAGCTGCCCATAAATAAGTTCTAACCTGCCCATTAATAAGTGAGTTCTAACGTGCTGCATGAATAAGTTATTTCTTTATTGCCCATAAACAAGTGAGTTCTAAGCTGCCCATAAATAAGTTCTAACCTGCCCATTAATAAGTGAGTTCTAACGTGCTGCATGAATAAGTTATTTCTTTATTGCCCATAAACAAGTTAGTTCTAAGCTGCCCATAAATAAGTTCTAACCTGCCCATTAATAAGTGAGTTCTAACGTGCTGCATGAATAAGTTATTTCTTTATTGCCCATAAACAAGTTAGTTCTAAGCTGCCCATAAATAAGTTCTAACCTGCCCATTAATAAGTGAGTTCTAACGTGCTGCATGAATAAGTTATTTCTTTATTGCCCATAAACAAGTTAGTTCTAAGCTGCCCAAAGCAAAAAGCAGTATGGTTGCAGGTTAAAGCAGAACAAGAGTCTTGGCTTTTCACATCGGGAATTCACATTTTCCTATTGACAGATACTGATTAACTGTTTTTTCTTTAAAGATCAAGGAATGCATTTTGTGTTTCAAACTTTAAATGAAAAGAAAAGTAAAATGTAAAAAATCCAGCTCTGACGGTGTTGTTTCTTTATATTTTTCTGATTGAGATATTTGATTGAAGTTGTTCATCCTGGAATTTGTTAAATACATCTTTATGTGGATTAAAAAAAAATTTTTTTTTAAGAGGAACATTATACTTGTTCTTGTGTTTTGGGGATGGTCCGTTGATGCTGTCCAACACATGCTGTGTGTCTTGTGTGATGGCAGGGGATGGACGTGGTGTTCCGTATATCAGTGGCCATTCTGCAGACGTGTCAGGAAGACCTGCTGGCTCTGGACATGGAGGGGCTGTTGCAGGTGAGATCACCATCCTGAGTTGTCTCCACACATACTGGTGTGGCTTCAAACACCTCTCAACTCTCTTCTTGTGGTGATTTTATTTGCAGAGTTGATGAACTTACATCCTGGAGTGAAAAAACATGTATGTGTAGATGGGTCATTCTCAGAAACATGTGCTGTTTTTGTGACATAAACCTTTAAAAATAAATGTCATTCAAACTTTGTGCATTTTTGTCACATGATAGAGTACGTTAGCATAAATCATATTCTGTTGAAAAAGTTATAATTAATCAATTCGTTTTCTTGTATTTGATGAATAAAAATTGTATTTTTAGCCCTGTGACGGTTGTGCATAGCTGCCAACTGCTACGAGATCGCCGTAGTTTGCTACGCCAAGAGAATGCTTGCTACGACGCTACTACGATCATTAAATTGCTACGGTGAAACAAAAAAATTCGAAGATACTTTCGTTTTGTTTGGACAGCGCTAAGTAACGTCTCTATCGGTCTGTCGGAACTGCATTTCCGCTTTCGGTTTTAACTGTAGCACGTGATCATTTCGACCAATCAATGGCGACTTCCGTCTTGCTCAGTTCGCAACAGTGTGTGAGTAGATTTTTTTTTACAATTTGCCCTCTTCCTCTGCTTCCTCTCTGTATAATAACATTTATAGATATACTAAGAGTACTGTAGCTTTAATGTGGTCCGTAAAACTGGTTACGTTCCGCGTCTGGGCGGAATTCCGCGATTTAGGTTTGTAAAAAAAAAAAGAAGAAAGAAAAAAAGAACCGACAGGAGCAAGGTATCCGTGATCGGCTTGCAAGCGTTCATAGCAACTGCGCGCAAGTTATGGCCCCTGATTATTCTTGGAAGAAGTTTTCGGTCGGACTTCCGGAAAAAACAAAATGGCGGAGCGCGCAGACATTGTTCATGCGGGTCGATCTTTTGACGAATCTGCAATTAAAAACAAGTGGAAATGGGAGTGGACGCTTCAGAAAGTTGACGAAGAAGTCATTGGAGACTTTCTTCGCAAAGTTATTGCACCAGGTTTAGCTTGGTGCAAACTGTGCTTAAGGGAAGTGTTACGGTGGTCGCGGGAATAAAGCTCTTGAGGATCACATTCGTTCAGCGAAGCACGTGTCAAACGTCAAGGCGCTGAGTGGAACTACAAGAAAGGTCACTGAAGACACTTTAGCAGCAGTAAAACGTGCCAGGATAGAACATTGCAATCCTGTGGGGAAAAAAGAGGGTGATATAGAAAATGTGAAGAGTGCAAGCCAGGGGGGAGGCAGCAAGGAAAAAGATAGGGTTCAAACTAATCAAAGTCAAGTTGTCGGCAAGAAGGTGGATGAGAATGAAATAAAAATTGTAGAGTGTGAAAGCCAGACAGGAGAAAGCAAGGAAACAGCAGACAAAGATAGGGTTGAAATTCAAGTAAGCAAGAAGGTGGATGGCAAAGACAGTGCAGACAATGCAAGCAGCAAGAAGAAACAGAGTTCCTTGCTATGTTTCTTTAATGCCTCCACCACCCAAACACCCAAATGACAAAGCTGTGTGTGTGTGTGTGTTTCCTTGTGAAATCCTGTATTTCAGTGTTTATTATAATTTAGGAACTTCAAAATTTGACTTTCAGTATGTGCTGATTCCACAAGTTTCTCATTTATCAAAATTTGGATATTGTGACTTTCAAAATGTGCTGATTCTACAAGTTGATCTCTGTGAGACTGAACTTTAAAGTGTTTGATGCAGGTACTGACTTTGTGTGCACCAACTTCAAACTTGATATTGTGGGATCATTTAAACCTGAAAAGTGAAACTTATTGAGCAACCCCAGAAGTGAGATTTCATCCAAAGACTATAGTTGGTGAACACCTGTAAAACACTCAAGTTAAAGGGGGAGTGTTCATTTTATTATGTGTTTAAACCCCTTCTCCCCTTGTCCCAAATATATCTTCCTGTAATAATTATGTGTTTACAGCAGTTTTTATGCACTAAATAACTTGAAATTATGTCCAGAAAGCGCGAAATGGCATAGATTTACACTCGGTTAAAAAAAATTTTCCCGGGGGAGCGTGCTCCCGGACCCCCCTAGCTTCAGTGGTTTTTTCCTCCTCCTGTTTTAAGCCCTGGGTTATAGGCCTGATTTCTTTTTAGAACGCGCGCAAAATTAAGTTGCTACTGTCAAATTGGAAATGCTACTGTGAAAATTGTGAAATGCTACTGTAAGCCGCATGAGCAGGTTGGCAGCTCTGGTTGTGACATGGAATCTAAAAGTAGTATAAGAAAGTCTTTTAAGATAGAATACCAAACAAAAAACACTATAAAATGTCTTTTTATACATAAATAAAACAAACTCAACAATAAAAAGTATGAGGTTCATTGATAAAATACAGTTTTCGCTCATTTTGAAATGACACTATAAAACAGTTTTGTATCCGCTGGCTTAAAGTTTATTTTTTATTCAACTGACCACAGCAAGGACCCCAGCTTTGAATAAACTTTAACCACACAATCATATTAATGAAACAAAGCATGTCTTTTTATACAACAATGGTAGTCATTACATTTCAACACTTAATAGAAGTAAAATGTTATGGTTGTGACGCGGAAGCCGTAACGGTTGCGACACGGAATCCACATCGCCCTCCCAAAAAAAAAACTCACAAAACCCCCCTTATGAAAAGGTAACAAGTAAAACACAAATTAAAAGAATGTATGAGATTAAACTTGAAGATCAATGCCTTCCATTGAATACAATACTGAAATGGATTCATCATGTAAGAGTTACATATCATCCACACAACATGGTTCATTCTTGCACACCTAACTGTGTGTGTGTCATTCACGATGAAGGGGAAGACACACTGCACTAACTGAAAAGATGTGCTACAAATTAAATTGATACACCACAGCCCTGTGTTCCAGGGACATGCTGTAGTCCTCCTCCTGGAAGACTTGTTTTATGTCAGTCAGGGGAATGAAGAATTCCGTGAACTGGTCGGGCCATTTCCACTTCCCCTGCCCTACATCCTTCAGGTACACCCCCCAGTCTCCTTCAGCTGTTTTCTTTGTGATCTGTAACACAAACAGTAAAAAGCCTTTCTTATCATAATGTGCTGTACTTGCACTAAGACTGAATCCAAAACAAAAACCATGAAAACCTTCATTACTTTTGAAACTTTGGGTCAGTCACATTTAAAAAAAAAAAAAAGCAGATGGTCATATCTACCTGTGCAACACACTGGACCGCTGTCTTGTCCTTTGGAACAGCAACCAAAAGGAAGTCTCCTGGCTTTGTGTTGATGGGAGCTCCAGATCCAGTAGGATGGCAGTTGACACTTGAAGTGTATAAATAGCGTTAAGGAAAAAATGCTCACTGAAATTATTAGGACGGTGAAGTCAAAACACTCTACATAGAACACACTTGTAAAAGCCAGCTTTATCATGTCACTTTTAAAAGAGAGAGAGACATTTAAAGCATAGTAACCTAAATAAGTTAGAAAATGCCATTTTCCACTTTAGAGTAAACACTTTTTGTAAATGAAAACAATTACTTATCACATTACTGTTGTTCAACGACAGTGAACTACTAATTTCACATTATGATCTCTACCTTTTTTTGTCATCACATAACCATAAATTAGCAGAATCATCTCAAATAATTTTTTCTTCTTGTACACAAGGTTTTGAACTTCTGAAAGCACTTGGGTGGATTTTTGTGTGTACAACTGCTTTTTTATTCTACCACTAAGGTAATTATACTTCAATTTCAGGTAGTCAGTTCATTTCAAATGAAAAGGATATCAGAAAATGGTACGCAAACGACGAAATGGTTTGGTCGCCATGTCAAGGCAGGAAGGTTCTTCCCCTGTGTGTGTGTCCACATGATGCCTGGGAGTGGGAGATAGGGAGGGCTGTCATCATCTTTGGGTGGCAATCTGGGAGTGCAGACTTGGTGAAGCTGCTGCCTGACATTGTATCCCCCATACTCGGGATAGATGGAAAAAATAGGGCAATGAAGTACTGAGCTCAGGGCCAGAAGCTGCCACATTCCCATATATGTGCCAGCCTTGAGGTCATCCCTCACCTCCTTCTCAAAGATCCTGGCTATGGCATCTTTGGTCAGCACTTCACCTTGATAGTGGTCGGAGTACTGAGCACAGAAAAGGGCAGATTACCAATGGAGGAATGACCCATCTCACCCAGATAATGGGATCTGTGGACAATAAGTTCCACAGCAATCCTGGCCCTCATTTCCAGGTGGCGGTCCTCAGTACCCCAGGCCAGGAAAGATCCACATCTGGGGAGGCAGTTACCATCCCCATAGATGGCCATGGGGGTCAAATCTGAAGGTCCATCAGATGGATAAAGGGCCAGTGATGGAGGATCAACCTTCAACCCACTCAGTTGCAGGTCTCCTAATGTCGCCGGAGGCAACAGCTTTTCTTGTTCAGCAGCTGCAACCTCCAACGTACTCCAGTTCTCCACTGCTTGGAGCGATTGCAAGAGGCCTTTGAAGAAAATACTGGATTGGGATGAAGTTGAAGGAAGCACATGAGGGGACAAGGATGAAGGGACAGCTGTTGGATGGGTGCCAGAGGTTTCAGGGTCTGCTGAAGAGATGGGTGTTACCTGGATGGAGCAGAAACAAACTGAAACTTAAAAGTTTCTCCACGTGTGTGTGTGTGTGTGTGTGTGTGTGTGTGTGTGTGTGTGTGTGTGTGTGTGTGTGTGCGCGCGCGCGCGTGCGCGTGCATGTGTGTGTGCATGCATGTGTGTATGTACACAAATATGCATGCATGCATAATGTTGCCTGGGGGTTGGGGGTGGTCTTCTTTTCTTTCAGCTGTATGAGAATGTGTTTCTTCATTTCATCATTGATTGAGATATTCACATAAAAAATACAATAATTAGATTTTTTTTTGTTAACGTGCCAATCTTTATGTGTAGACTTGTAAAATATGCTAAAAAGAACTTTCCTTCTCCAAAATATACAAAAAGGGAAAAAGTAATTGTTACTATGGCACTTACGTGACTAAGTATAACATTTCAAAATGGAGTGACTGACGGCGGCGAACGAAGCAAAATTAGGAATAGAGTTTGTTTAGAACTTACCGCCAATGACATTGACAAACAAAGCACATGACAAGACATGATGCATTTCAACCACTTGGGTCTTCTTCAGGCGAAAAAATAAATCACATTTAACATGTGGGACAGTACAAACAAAGAACGAAAAGAGAATGAAAAATGACTCATCCGTTGTTGTCCATGTGGTCGGTAGGCGGAAATGACATGGGCCAGGGGATTATGGGAGAGGAGACGGAGGGGGGGGGGGGTTGCGTCGGGGAGGTGTGTGTGTGTGTGTGATATGATGGGGTTGTGTGTCTAGTTTATTGGGATGGTGTGATATCTTTGTGATGGTTGTGGTAATGGTGGATTGATAATAATGTAAGGGAAAGAAGGGGGGGGGGGGGGGGGGGGGGGGGGGGGGGGGGGGGGGGAGGAACTGAGGAAAAAAAAAAAAGTCCCTGTTTGGACAAACAACTATACATAGCAGAAGCACAAAAACAACTGTCCAACACAAATTTCTACACACCACTCACAACATCACCCCTCCCTCAACACCAGAAACTCATTGCTAACGCAATCAAAGAAGAAATCAGACTCAATAATCTACCCACTACAGCCAAACTCCTCATTATGACAGACACCAAACAGCCCACCTTCTACCTACTCCCCAAAATACACAAAATGAACACACCTGGCAGACCCATTGTTTCAGCCTGCAGCTGCCCCACTGAACACATTTCGCATTACCTAGACTTCCTCCTTCAACCCATAGTACAAAACCTCCCCACATACCTCAAAGACACAACCCACACACTCAACATGATTAACTCGCACAACACAGACCCCACTTTTCAACCCAGCCTCCTCTTCACACTTGACGTGGTGTCACTCTACACCTCCATCCCCACATTGATGGACTAAGGGCCCTCACATTTTTCCTTGACAAACGGCCCCCCAACCAACAACACCCTCCCACCACCACACTGGTCAGACTCGCTGAACTAGTCCTCACCCTGAACACATTTCAATTCAACAAGCACACATTCTCACAAATTAGTGGTGTTGCCATGGTACCAAAATGGGACCAGCCTATGCCTGCCTCTTCATGGGACACTTGGAACACCGCCTACTCAACACATACACAGGCCCCACACCTGAACTGTACAAAAGGTATATCGATGATGGACTGGGAGCCACATCTATGCCAAAACAAGACCTCCTCAACTTCCTCAACTTTGCCCAGACCTTCCATCCATCTATCCGACTTACCTACACCATTTCGCAGTCGGTCAACTTCCTAGACATCACCACTCCCTTGAAGAAGGCCTACTCAAAACCTCCATTTTCTACAAACCCACCGACGCACATGCATACCTAGACTACTCATCCTCCCACAACCCATACACTAAAGACAGCATCCCATACTCACAATTTCTCCGTCTTCGCAGACTCTGCTCCAGCGAGGAAGACTTCACTATACAAGCAGCCAAAATGTCACAATTTTTCACCAACCGCGGATACCCCAGTTCCATCATCAATGCAGCACTCCGCCGCACCATAGCTGTATCCAGAACATCTGCTCTGGAAACCCAGCATCCAACCAAGGCAGACAGACCCACAGCCTACCTCCTCTACCACCCGCACAACCCTCCCCATCTGTAGGATCCTCAAATCCAATTGGCACATTGTACATAACCACAAACCCGCCTTCCATACCAAACCCATGATCACATTCAAACGTGACAAAAACCTCAAAGACCTCCTCGTGCGGTCCAGTTTGAACAGAACCACAGCTACACCACCAGGTACTCACCCCTGCTCTAAACCCAACTGCAAAATCTGCCCCCTCACCAAACCAGACACCATCTTACAGGGCCCCAAAGACTCCTTCAACAGTCAAACGCACATTCTCATGTCAGAGCCGCAACATTATATATGCCATCCACTGCCAGCTGTGTGGCAAGATCTACATAGGGGAAACGTCACGCACACTTGAAACACGCATCTCTGAACACCTGGCTGATATCCGCCACCACCGACCCAAACCCGTCGCCCTACACTTCAACCACACCCAACACAACATCGACCATGTCAAAGTTATGGCACTCTGGCAGTCACAGAGTGACAGCTTTGAACGCACAACTCAAGAATCCCATCTCATTGCCAAACTGGGCACACTACACCCCCAAGGCATCAATATCCAACAATAACCAAACACACATACCCACCTCTTCCACATCATTGGCAATATCCCCTACCAACACACACACATACACACACACATACATACACCACCACCACATCCCCTTCACTCACTTCATACAGTAGTTACAGCAACCCTCCATCTATTTAATCTTAATTTTGTTTTAATCCTTCCCCTTAAATCCCCCCCCCCCCCCCCCACTTTTTTTTTTTTTTTTTTCCTCAGTTCGCCCCCCCCCCCCCCCCCCCTTCTTTCCCCTTACCATTATTATCAATCCACCATTACCACAACCATCACAAAGATATCACACCATCCAATAAACTAGACACACAACCCCATCATATCACACACACACACACACCTCCCCCGACGCAACCCCCCCCCCCCCCCCCTCCGTTTCCTCTCCCATAATCCCCCTGGCCCCATGTCATTTCCGCCTACCGACCACATGGACAACAACGGATGAGTCATTTTTCATTCTCTTTTCGTTCTTTGTTTGTACTGTCCCACATGTTAAATGTGATTTATTTTTTCGCCTGAAGAAGACCCAAGTGGTTGAAATGCATCGTGTCTTGTCATGTGCTTTGTTTGTCAATGTCATTGGCGGTAAGTTCTAAACAAACTCTATTCCTAATTAAGTATAACATGTTGAAGATAAATCACATGTGTTATAAAACAAAATGAGGCAAAAGAAAAAGAATGACAATACTCTACTTACCACAGGACTAACAGCAGGGCTAGTCTCAGCTGATGATGAAGGGACCAGATCCACTTCCGCTGGCAAGGTGTCGTCATTCTGGTGGACGACTTGCACATTAATGACATCCCCCATGGTGTGGATGGCAGGCAGGGGGATGACTGATGAGATGGGGTGGGGTGAAGGAGGGTCAGAGGGGAGGGTGGTGGGAGGGAGGCCTTATCCTTCATGCTTTGAGGGCCAAGCACTGAATTGGATAGATTTGAGGACACAGAACCTGGAAAGTCTTTCGCTTGGTCAAGGAGAGGCAGAGAAGGTTTGTGGACTTTTTGATAATTTTGTGACTGCTGCTGGAGATCATGAAATGTCCAAGAGCCCACCACTTGCTCTTCTGAACAACGGCCCACTCCATGTTTGCAAGACATGCAAACACATGTAAGGTGGCGGCTTTGGATGGTGTTCAGCTCTGTACACCTTACAGAATGAAACGACCGTGTTCCTGGCACTGTCTTTACATTCGTTTGTGGACGGTGTCTCTGAATGTCTTCTTCTGCAACCCAGAAAAATGATCGCAGAAAATGGGAACATCCGTCTACTGGGGCTGCTTGTTCAGAGATGAACTCTGAAGATATAAGAACATGTCCCAGGCATTGGCAATGATTGCCTTTTGGACACCACAGCAGAAGTTGCATGGTGCTTGACAACTGCACTTTCACCATCAGATGGACTCTTACCATGCCTTGAACCAAAGAAATTTCTTTCTAAAGTGGCATCGAAGTTGGTAAGAGAAGAAGAGATGTCAGCAAAAGGACCTTTGCTCTTGCACTGAGAAGGACAGCCATCGTCCATTGGACAATATGGGAGATGGTCAGCCCACGAGTCTCCCGAAGATGGATCAGTGCCTTGTTGGTGAAAGCTTGCACGGCATGGTGGTCATGCTTTCTGTCGGGAGACAGGAACACCAGGGATTCAGTGGTGGTGTCACTGCACACTGGGCATCTGTAGTATGTGACCGTTGGGTGTATAGTCACTTGATCATGGTGCCAGTGTGCAGCGTGAATCTCTTCCTGGTAGGTGCAAGCAAAGTTCTCAGCAAAATCCATCACCATACACACACACACTCAGATGGAAAAGGTGTGGTCTTCTTCATTTCAGCAAACATCTGAAGCTGCCAGTCAGCTCGGAAAAGATGCTGAGCCAAGAACTTCAACTCTTTGCGAAGTTCGCTAGCAAGTTGCTGGATGTTTCCTTTCTTGGTAGCAAGAACTTTGCGAGAAACGCGCTTATCATTGGAGAGTACAGTTCTGGATTCCCAGCAATACCAGGTGAGTTCTCCAGCATGACCAAGGAGTGGGCTGATATGAGAATCAAACTGGTGCAAGCCACACTCATTACATTCACCATAGCAGCATGCTTTCTTCTTTGGATCGCATGTAATGAGTGCAACAGCATGCCGCTCATGCCGGATCCAGCAATGTTTGTCATGTACAGCTGAGACAGAATTGATGGTTTCCAGTTTCAGCTTTGAATTTGCGCAGTATTCACAGAGACACTGCCTCAGTTTTGACTGTGCCATAAGTCGGATGTTGGTTTGACGACACTTGGCAAACTTTGAAAAGCTGATTTGTTGGCCACTGGAGCTGAACTCTTTGTACAACTCCTTAAGTGGTCGACTCAGAACTGCAGCTGCTTTGCCACTTTTTTTGCTGACCAACTTTTTGTCAGGAATGGAAGTGGCAGACTCCTCAAAAAACTGTTTTGCTTGCACTTCAGCTGGATTTTCTTTCTTGGTTGTTTCTTTCTTTGCCTTCTCATGGCGTTTGATTGTTGTCCAGTGAACACCCAGCATGGCACTTCTCTCTTTGAAAGTCCCAGTGCCTTTGCAGACACTGAGGAGGACACGCCTGGCTTGCCTGTCAGCTGAAAGTTGCTTATTTCGTTCATAGTTGAGGCAAAGAGCTTCTTCTTCTTGGGGCTTGCCTTTTGAATTAGGGAAGCAACAGTGGAAATGAACTTTCGAGGACTCTTTGGAAGAGCAGATCTGGCCCTCTGCAGTGCCTTCTGTTGGGCCTGTGGGGATCGTTCTTCGAAATCTGTTGGAATTGTTAGTTGACCTACTGAACTACTGTTAGTGCTTGCCTCACACTGAACTGATTTACAGTTTTTCTTTCTAGCTGCCTCCTTTTTCTCATGGTAAATTTGTCTCCTCCTTTCATTCTTTTTTTCCCTAGTTCTCCAGTGCATTTTTTCAGCTTGCTGTCTCTTTTCCTCCCTCCATTTTGCTCTCTGAGCTTCCACTGCTAAAACGTCTGTCCTAGTGAGCATTTTTTGTTGTTGACTAGCTTTCTTTCTCTGCCTCTCCTTTTGCTTTCTAACTGTAGCTTGGGCTCTTTGTGTTGCTTTTTTCTCTTCTGATAAATTCTGTCTGTATGATTTGCATTTTTCTTTGTTCTCATTCAAGTATGTCTGATACCTTTCTGGGTTTTCTTTCATTCTCTCTCTGTAAGCTTTAGCCCTCTCAGCATTAGACAAAGCTGGTTTTTTAGGGGGGATCGGGGTAGGTGCAGGGGCTGAAGGTTCAGCTGTTGCAGGCTTAGCCCTTTTTTGTGCCAGTCGTCTGCATCTCCGTGGTTCCATATTGGGATCTGACATCTTGGCTATCAGAAAGGAAGATAGGATGGGGGTAGGATAGGCCTAGACAAAGGGTAAACAAAATGTAAAAACTGTCACAGATTACCTCAAAGGATGTAAGCAAAAAACCATTTTACACATTTTGAATAAATTTACAACTGTTGATTTAATCTTTCTCTCTCACACACACACATTACATAAGGTGACTTGTTTTAAGACAAATAGGTTAAAACTTTTAATAGCAATATAAAGTTATCGTACGCACACACACACACACACACTAAAAATATATGAACTACATTGTACTTGCATTACTTGTTTTGCCCTTGGGAAATAATTTTGAAAGACACAATTTGAAAAGCGCGTTCATGGTTTCTTGTCACGACTGATGTTAAACTGAAGTTTTATTTATGTTTGTGTCAAACTCCTACAGCTGGGGGTGTTTGGTTTTGTTCCAAACACGGACCTCACGCATTTACAGACGAATTGGCGCAATCCGGTGTAAATGTAAAGAACAACAACAACAAAAAGCGATTATCCATCCTCTTGGTTTGGTTTCTGTCACAACTGATAACAGACTCAAAACTTCGATCATTAGTTTTAATAGCGTTAAGCCAGAGACTCGGAGCCTAAAAACAGATTTCACAAACAAACTTTTGATTTAAAAACAAGAAAGAAGCTCTTCCTCCCCATAGATTAGAAGCGTACAGAAGAAAGTGAATGGAACGGAGTGACGTGTTTTGTCGTGACGAGAAACGCCTAGCAGTGGTTCCGCTCACGACCTTGCACAGTTTTAAAATAAACGTCACAGCGAAAGTGACGATCAGCTTGCACAATTATGGAAGGTGAATCATTCAGTCTGACAACGGTTGTGTAGATCAATCGCTTCTCAGAAATCAACAACAGAAATATGTCTCTACAAAAAAAGGGATACTTTATCATGACAAATGATCGGTCGTTACAAGAAACAAAACTGATACCGTTTCCTGTTGCGAACGACTCAGGCTGAGTGTTTTACGGCCAACATTCAGTATATGAGATAACTGACAGAATAGTATTGTTGCGATTTGTATTTTTAATGGATTGCCGAGTGATACATATTAATAAACACAATGACTCACTGATGAAACACGCAACTTAGTGCTGTTCATGTTACTGGGTCTAACAATCGAGACAAGAAACCAAAGCGTCGTGGTTTCCCGTCACGACCACCATGCTCTCTGCCTGAACTTACTGATCGACGAAAACGAAACCCGAAACAACAATTCAAAAATAATAATCCACATTCCTGTTG
>CM031625.1:48062791-48105291 GCA_018398815.1 Conus ventricosus
CAAAACTCGTCTGTGATTGCTCCGTGTGAAATACACAGAACATTTATGAAAACAAAGAAAGAGAAAAAGTGTTCTAAGAGTGTGACAGTTGGCACAAGAAACCATTGTGTGTACGTTTCTGGTCATGACCATAACGTCGTGTAACAGAAAATAAATCTATTTAGATTTCGTTCAATATTTTCACACCACACATGAACAAACACTTTCAATATTTAAAGTACATGGCTTTTCGGTTCTTTTTTTGGACATTTTATAGCATCGTTTTTTAAAATTTGGTGAATGTGTCCGCAGATAACAAGCAAAAGCAACAGACAAAAATTTACAGAGTTGAGGAGTACTTGAAAAAAACGTGCATTTTCAAGTTTAAAACACAGTTTTAAGTTTATGTAAAGCATCACAGTCTAAACAACATTTCTTTGCAAAGAAAATGTTATTTCTCAAAAGATTAACAAGTATGATAGAAGCCCGTAAACTCACCTTGAGTAAATGCAGTCGTCACTAAGCAGCCGGTCGTGACCTTATGAACTCAGTGGAAGACAAAGACCGCAGCTCTGGAATATCACCGCGATGCTCGTTTGGCGGGAAAAGCTGCATGCCAGAGATATTTCAGGCCGTGAGAAAGCGCCCGGAATAAAAAATCTCGGTCGGTGAACGAATGTCTTGGATTTAGTAACGGGTTGACGTCGTTCGGTCGTGACGGTGAAAAATGGAAACGATACTCCTCTTCAGGCATAATTAATTACGTATGAAGACTGGAACCGCAGTTGTTATAAATCAACGTATCCTAATATTGTAGTCTGTTTTCTTCATCAATGTGTATGTAAATGAGTTTATGACAATGTTTAGTTGTTTGTGCATGAAGTTATTAAATTGGGGCAAAATTTGGAAACCAAGCGTCACAACTGTCACAGGTACTCAGTATGCTCCTTATTTGATTGATATTAAATAAGAAACAGAATTTTTCTTGCTGGGACTGTAAAAGGACAACTGTGTATCAATTTAATATACTTAATGTTTCAAAATAACAATCTTTAGGGTCACAAGAACAATTTGTTTGATGTAGACACCATCTTGTCACAAATCCGCCATGTTGGTTTGAACACATTTTGTTACTAAAATCTAGATTTTTAACAGCAAAACCACAAAAACGCATAGAATCATTTAAAGTTTATTTCTTTAATACAAGCACAGCAAATAAACAGCATTCATCACAAGTTTCAACTCAGTATAGCCAAATAATAGCTCTGTCAAGTGGGTCACCACCATACCGCACATGTTTCTGAGAATGACCTAGATACATAATTGCAGTAGAACACAGACAGACGGACACACACACACACACACACACACACACACACACACACACACACACACACACACACACACACACTCTCTCTCTCTCTCTCTCTCTCTCTCCTCTCTCTCTCTCTCTCTCTCTCTCTCTCTCTCTCTCTCTCTCTCTCTCTTACTCAAAGTGAAAAAAGATGTATACATCAACACATACATTTTCATAGCAAAACACACACACACACACAAGCACACAACACACACACACACACACACACACACACACACACCACACCACACACACACACACTTACAACACACACACATATATACACACACACACACACACACACACAGTCTAAAAAAAGTTGAATGCATAAACACAACACATTCACATCAGAGCACACACACAGACACACACACACACACACACACACACACACACACACACACACACACACACACACACACACACACACACACGCACATACGCGCGCACACACACACACACACACAAACAAACACACACACACACATGTTACATATACACAGATATGTGTGCACACATGCAACACTTATATGCACACATACATACGTACAAATGCACACATACATATGCTCATAAGATACTATTTTTCAAAGGAGTTTTCTGAGGAAAATTGTTAGCGAACATCCAGTCTGAATGCAAGACAACAATTCACCTAATTTTGAGCAAAACAGCACCACTAAACATCCATGTCTGTTATCGGCTGATGACCTGGCAATCTTCACCAATCCAAAGCTGGGATGCAAGATAAGTTAGATAAACTTTATGAGAACTGCAAGAAATTGCTAATTAAAATTCCATGAATGAAAAATGAAGTTTGTCATTTTCACTAAACAGGTCCTAAAATACCCTTTGTAATTCACTATGGGTCCTGTATCCTATAGACTGCAAAGCACTGAAAATACTCCAGGGTCGTTTTCCATAAGAGTGGTAAGTTTACAAGCATGCAGAAACTTCATGCAAGGTAAGCGAACAAAGTACAGTGCAATTTAAAATGATCAAGCAAATATTCCGAGGCGTACTGGGAAAAGATTACCGCCAAAGAGGAGCCTATCCAAAACGGGTCATTGAAGAAAAAGAGGACCTGTCCAAAAGGGGTCATTGAAGAAAAAGAGGGGCCTATCCAAAAGGGGTCATTGAAGAAAAAGAGGGGCCTATCCAAAAGGGGTCATTGAAGAAAAAGGTGAGCCTCAGTGGACCCTGGCTCGGAGGTCTGGACATCCTCTGACCATCAGAATGAAGATATCATGTGTGGTGAGAGTGCAGGAAAATGTGTTTCCAGTGAGGAGGAAGAAGATTTTTTTTTATGTGGACGATGATGATGATGATGATAATGATGATGTTCCTATGTCAAATTCAGAGTTTTCTTTTGTAAAATCCGCTTTGAACAATGCTTGGTGTGTGATTCAGGATACTCTCCCCACTTTGTTTTTTGACCCTTCTCTTTTGCGGGGGTTCATGTGAAAATCACTTTATTTTTGTTGAGGATTCTGTTTCAGACATAGTATTTCATGCTTGTCTATTTTTGAAAAAAAAGGCCACAGGATTGAGATGGGTTTAACCAATTAGTGAGTGACTTGCAGTATGCCTTTTCTGGTTTTCTGCATGTCCAGGCTGTTTTTTTTCTGAACAGCCCCCAATATTAAAGATATTCACTTGATAGCTTAATTTAGAAAGAGAGGGGGTTAGTTACCGCCAAGGACATAGACAAACAAAGTAAAGGACAAGACACGATGCATTTCGACCTCTTGGGTCTTCTTCAGGCAAAAGCAAATAACGTTTAGGACAGTGAAAACGAAGAACAAGAGCTTAAGTTTAATGGACAAAGCTGGACCCGTGCCATTTGTCCATTTGACCAACCCTAGGTTAGTTAGTTTCATTCAGGCTAATTGTACATTTTGGGGCCGGTGTGTGGATCGTTAGGTCTCATTGTCTGTTCTGGAGTTGTCCTTTTTCTCCTTTTTGTCCCTCCTCAACAACTGTATGGTGGTGAGGATGATTTACTGAAGATTTTGTTCTCGGCTGAAGCCTTGGTTCGTCTTTTCTGCCGGTCTTTTGTTGTCTCTGCATGAATCTGCGTGGCCTTCTTTGATCAGGAGGGACAGTGTGCTGGGGCTGTTCATGTGTGCTGTAATGTTAGGGCTTCATTGTGGCAAGCACGTGTTCAGGGCCTTCCTCCTTTCAGGGATTCCCTTCCTAAGGTTGTTTTCTGACCTGCTTGCTCACTGGCCTTCAGGTTGGGGCCGTCCACCGGGCTGTGGTCAAAGCCAGTGACCATCTTCCTTCTCAGAAGTAGGTTCTTGTGGAGGACGGCGATGGGGGGTGGGGTGCCTTTTGGCCTTTTTCCCTCCGTTGTAGGCCATCACGTCAGACAGTGAGGTACTTTCAGAGATAAAGGAAGGTCTGGTTGGTTCTTCAGGTATACCACATCATGTCAGACAATGAGGTATTTTCAGAGATAAAGGAAGGTCTGGTTGGTTCTTCAGGTATACCAGACATGGAGTTTGTTTGTGCACAGCATCACAGTCCTGTCTGTCAGACTGTTGAGACAGCTGCGAGGGGAAGAGAGCACAGTCTGTCTGTCCGATGTTGAGACAGCTGCGAGGGAAAGAGGTCAGTCCTAGTCTGTCCAGAATGTTGAGACCAGGGCGAGGGACAAGAGGCACCGTCCTGTCTGTTCAGAATGTTGAGACCTGCTGCGTTGGGGCAAGAGAGCAAGTCCTGTTGTCAGAATGTTGAGACCAGCTGCGAGGGACAAGAGGAGCACAGGGGTCTGTCTGTCAGAAATGTTGAGCCAGCTGCGAGGGGCACGAGTCGAGCACAGTCCTGTCTGTCAGAATGTTTGAGACAGCTGCGCGGCAAGAGAGCACAGTCCTTGTCAGCATGTTGAGACCAGCTGCGAGGGGCAAGGAGCATGGTCCTGTCTGTCTCAGAATGTTGAGACCAGCTCTTCGAGGGGCAAGAGAGCTGGCTCTGCGAGGGGCAGAGAGCTGGTCTGGACGGGCAAGGGTGGCTCTGCGAGGGGCCAAGAGAGTGGCTCTCGAGGGGGGAAGAGGTGGCTTGCGAGGGACGGAAGAGAGTGACTGCGAGGGGCAAGAGAGCAGGCTCTTACGTTGGAATGTTTACATGCTCTGTAGCTTCTATGGAGCCCAGTTCTGATTTGCTTGTCACGGCACCAAATTGTTTGATCTTCTCTTTGTTGTGCTTGTTATTACTATTGAGCCTTCTGAGGGGAGCAGCGACTGTGCATTTTGCCTTCAGGACTGTAGAGGAAGCCCTTTCTTAGACGGCCTTTTTAGCCCTCTGCATGAGTTTGTTGCGGGAAGACTTTCTTAGAGGTTTTGAGCCTCTGGCACTGAGTTTGTTGAGGGAGAATTTTCTTATTAGGCTTTTGAGTTGGCATGATTTCTGTGAGGGAGACCTTTCTTAAGGTTTTTTAGAGCTCTGGCACGAGAGTAGTTCTGTTGGGGAGACTTTTTAGAGGCTTTTTGAGCTCTGGCACCGATTTAGTGAGGAAGACTTTCTAATAGGCCTTTTGAGCCTTGGCACCGGTTCTGTTGAGGGAGACCTTTCTTAGAGGCCTTTTGAGCCTCTGGCATTGAGTTTGTGAGGGAGACCTTTTTAGAGGCTTTTTGGCCTCTGGCATTGAGTTCTGTTGAGGGAGCCCTTTCTAGAGGTTTTTGAGTTGGCCACTGAGTTCTGTTGAGGGAGACCTTTTTCTAGGCCTTTTGGCCTCTGGCACTGGAGTTCTGTTGAGGGAGACCTTTCTTTTAGGCCTTTTGGAGCTCTGGCATAGGTTCTGTTGAGGAAGACTTTATATAGGCCTTTTGAGCCTCTGGCACTGGAGTTCTGTGAGGGAGGCTTTCTTAGAGGCCTTTTGAGCTCTGGACTGAGTTTGTCAGGGAGACCTTTTTATAGGCTTCTTTTGAGCCTCTGGCACCGAGTTTGTTGAGGGAGACTTTCTTAGAGGCCGTTGAGTCTCTTGGCACTGAGTTCAGTGAGGGAGACTTTTTGAGCTTTTGAGCCTTTGCACTGAGTTCTGTTGGGGAGAGACTTTCATATAGGCTTTGGAGTTTGCACTGAGTTTGTTGAGGGACGACCTTTTTACCGGCTTTGTGCCTGGCATGGTTTGTTGAGGAAGACCTTTTTCGGCCTTTGAGCTCTGGCACTGAGTTCTGTTGAGGGAGACTTACTTAAAGGCTTTTTGAGCTCTCTGGCACTTGAGTTTGTTGAGGGAGACTTTTTATATGCCTTATGAGCCTCTGGCATTGAGTTCTGTTGAGGGCGACTTTTTTTGAGGCTTTTTGAGCTTGGATGAGTTCTGTTGAGGGAGAACTTTTTTATAGGCCTTTGAGCTCTGGCACTGAGTTCTGTTGAGGAGACCTTTTTAGAGGCTTTTTGAGCCGTCTGGCACTGAGTTCTGTTGAGGGGGACCTTTCTTATAGGCCTTTGAGCCTTGGCACGAGTTCTGTTGGGAGACCTTTCTTAGAGGCTTTTTGAGCCTTGGCATGAGTTTTGTTGTGGGAGGACCTTTCTTATAGGCCTTATGAGGCCTCTGGCACCGAGTTCTGTTGCGGGAGACCTTTTTAGCGGCTCCTTTTGGAAGCCTTCTGGCACTGAGTTCGTTGAGGGAAGACCTTTCTTATAGGCCTTTTGAGTCTCTGGCACTGAAGTTCTGTTGAGGGAGACCTTTTTATAGTCCTTTTGCGCCTCTGGCACTGGTTCTGTTGGGGAGACTTTCTTATAGGCTTTTGAGCCTCTGGCACTGCGTTCTGTGATGGGAGACCTTTTTATAGGGCCTTTTGAGCTCTCTGGCACTGCGTTTGTTGAGGAGAGACCTTTCTTATCGGCCTTTTTGAGCTCTTGCACTGCGTTCTGTTGAGGGAGACCCTTTCTTAGAGGCTTTTTGAGCCTTGGCTGAGTTCTGTTCAAGGGAGACCTTTCTTAGAGGCCTATTGAGTCTCTGGCACTGGCGTTCTTGGCGGGGAAATGTTCAAAAACGGTCTGTGTGAATAATAATTAAGCAAATGTCTGCAGTGAGCATGCTTCCACTGCTTTGGATATTCCGGCATTTTGCTTGCACTGCAATGTAGGAGGAGAAAGACCATTTGTTAACAGGTATTTTTACGAATATACTTACCTGTCCAAAACATTAGGATGCTGCATGTCCTTGCTTTGGAAAGGAAAGATGAGAAAAATATGTTTTGACTATGGCACAGTGTTGTGACTCACCAGCTGCAGTCATTGGTGATCTGTCTGGGGATTGAGGCGAGCTCTCTTGTGTCCAGTTTTAATTTGGGGGGATCTGCTGTAATGGCATTGTTCCTCCCACGTGGGCATAAGGATTGTTTTTCTGAAAGGCTAAGTCTATCTTAATAAAAATGTTTTAGTGGTAAGAATTTCTGTACTGAAAAGGAAAAAAATAACCACAAGAATTGAAAAGACCCATGATACTACTAGTATGAGGATGGAGTAGTTTCCCTTCCCTTAGTGATGCAACATGCCGGTGTGTTGCATATCCACCAACAGAGATGTTTGTGCTGCATGCCTGCTACTACGTATTGATGTCTCATGCAACCAGAGGCCTTCAATGCTGAGTGTTTCTCTGCTTATTGCCACAACCAACACTTTGACTCTCACAGCTGCCACTCTCAGCGGCCCCTGGAGGTGGTTAGGACCTTGTCGTGTCGGAGGGGTTTGCGTGGTGGTCCAGTGACTCCCTTAGGTCTGCTGGCAGGGGGCATCAATACTTGAAAGATAGGTGTTTTTGTTTCCATTACTAGTTCTAGGGCCTGAGAGGTGCAGATGCGGTTTGGCTAAGGTAACGTGGTAAGGATGTTGATGCCCATGAAGGGCTTCCATGTCAGAAAGGCTGAAGGGTAAACACACAACGGTGAGATCTGACTAAGTGACACGCCTTTCTCTTTTCTTGTTTTCTGCCTCCCTTATTTGGCTTTTCTATCTTGTCTCCCTTAGGTCTTCTTTTTACAATCCTTTTTCTCTCTGTGGTCTCCTTAAGATCCGCGTGTTTTGCGTGCGGTGCGACCTGTGTCGGAGGGGAATGAGGTCCTGTTGGATTGAGAGGGCCAGTTGTTGAGGAGGCCTGTTCTCTCATCACATTCACTTTTGGCTCGGACCTCTTTAGACAGGGAGTTACATTTGGCCGGGTGGTGTACTATCGGCTCCCCTTCTTGGCGGCTGGGTCAAGACAGCAGTTCCCCTGCTGGCATGTGAAACCTGCAGTGTCAGCTCTCTGACCCGTGGAGTTGAGATGATCAGGGGGGGATGGGGTTAGTTGCTTCTGTTTGTCGTATGTTCTCCGAAGCCTGGAAGGGGTCAAGGCAATGGTTTCTTGGCCCTGGCCCCTTAGTTGGACTCCAAGGTGGGTGGGTAAGGGAGAGACTGCATATACTACTAAATATGGCTTTTTTCCAAAAACATACCAAAAGGAAGAGGAAAGTCAGCATCCCTATTTCAGGGGATGGTCAAACAGATAGTGATTCTGATACAGAAGTGCGACAGAAGACAGGGTTGTGGGCTTCAGGTGTGATGGCGGGGGAGGGTAGAGGAACGACCCTTTCAGCTCTGAGCTTTTGCATACAAAAGGGTTTCAGGGTTTGTTGGTGACCCTCGGTCCTCAGAGGTTGCGGAAAGGCTCGTCCATTATTGAGTGTAAATCACAGAAAAATTGACAGCAGCTGATGGCAACAAATTAGTGGAAGGGAGAATCAGAGTAAACTCCCCACAAAAAAATTAAATTCATCTAAAGGCGTGATTCGCTGCAGGGATTTATCTGGTGTCTCGGAGGCAGAAATTATCGGAGCTGGCTTTGTCCAGGGTGTGTGACGGAGGTGCGCAGGGTGACAGTAAAGAAGGGTGAGAAAGAGTGGCCACAACCCTCTTTTGAATTCTGCTACTGTGGCTTGCCTCCGCTGTCATCAAAGTCGGGTATGAATGTCCGGGTTTGAGTTATTATGTTCGTCCCGTTGAGGTGCTTCAGGTGCCAGAGTTTGGGCCATGTAGGGACGCTTTTTGGGCAGGAGGTTGTGTGGTATTTGCTGAAAGGCAACCATGATGGGCGTGTCATGTCCGGCACATTGTGCTAAACTGCGGTGGCGACATCCCTCCTCTTCCCGGAAATTGTCTCTTGGATTAGGAAATGCTATACAACGAGTCAAAACGGAAAAGAAGATTCTTTTTTTTGAAGCGGAAACAGGTTGTGGCAGTCAGACGCGACAGCTTCTTCTAGTCAGCTGTTAAAGAAGGTTCGCCCAGTTTTCTCTCGGTCAGTCTGCTGCCAGACTGATGAATTCATGTTTTCGAAACACACAATGCACGGAAAATCTGTCCGTTCTGGTGGTAGCAGGTCCACCACTATCCAAGCCAAACGGGATGCCCTGGTGGAGGGCAAAAAATCACCACCTCAGACTGCCCAGCAGTCTACAACATCTGTGTGGGCAGATTAAAAACAGCACTGAACTCCTCTGTCCAGTGCCGTGCGGGCAGGGAGTTCACCCAGTGTGGAGACTGGTAGGAGATAAGGACAAAAACCTCCACCATCTCCTCAAATCAGGACCTCCACCATCTCCAAAATCCAGGCCTTTGTCATGGCGGGCAAGTTGCAGCGGGTCCAAAGACAACACGTTCCAGAGAACTAAATAATAAGTTCACTTCATTGGCCGCAGATGCTGATGAGGGTTGACCTGATTCTTCCTTTTCGCTCTCTGCACATGGATGTACATAGTCCATTGGAATATCCGTGGATAAATTCCAACTTTGAGGAGCTGCGTTCTGTGTCGATCTATAAAACTTTCGTCGGTGGCTTTTTCAGTGACACCAAATTCAAGCCAGAAAGACCTTTATCTATCTGGCTTTAATTTACTTTCAAAACCTGCACAACCATCACGTTGGGATTGTGGGCGGTGTTGCATCTCTACAAAAACTTTGTTGTCTAGTCCTGTCACTCTTGTTACCTCTTCTGGCTGTAGCTGCGATGACGTCACTCTCCAAAGGACGTGCCTTGTTCCTTTATTTCACCTTCTGTCCGGGTTGTCGTCGGACTTGTCAGTTGATAGGTAGCACTTCTCGACTTTTTTGCTGTTGGGTGACTTTAAACGAGTACAACCTCTTTGGGGTAGTGCCGGACGTCACCCAGAGGTCTGTGATTGAAGATGTCCTTTCAGACTTGGATTTGTGTTTGTACAGAATGACGGATCTGCACATTACTCCAACTCTTCCACTGGTTACTTTCGTTTATAGATTTGTCCGGTTTGTGACCGCGCTGGTCAGGCCTATGAGTTGGTCTGTCCATGACGGATCTTGCCGGAAGTGACATTTCCCTGTCTTTACAAACCTGTAATAACTGAAAGTCTCTGTTTCTCAACATTAAAATTACAAGAAAGCAAACTGGGGATTATTCGCACACGATTTTCTAAGAATTCCAGGGACATGACCTTTCTTCAGAGTCGGCACCCAGCTGGAAATCCACTGATAACACTGTTGATCACGTGTTGCTAAAGCTTGTATTCAGTGTCTTCGATTAAATACAAATGCAAAAAACACCCTGGTTTGATACAGACTGCCAACAAATTTCCAAAGTTCGGGACACGGGGTCAGGTTTCAGGTATACCAACGACCTTGGGTTCCACGCTCGATGCCCATCAAAAACTCCGTGCTAAATCTAGAACCTTTTAAAATCAGTACACGTGGTCTGGAGAAGCTTCTGCTCAGGTGACATCAAACATTTAAGAAAAAAGTGGGACACAACATTAAGAAAATCAAAGGACTAACCCTGTCCCACTGTGAACCATCTTCGTTTTCTGATTCTTTAATAAAGAGAAGAAAGCAGTTGTAATCTGCTTGCTTAACTTGAAAAGATTCCTCCTTTCTAATACATCAGTCACTTTAGTAAACACAAAGCCCTAACAGAAAAATTCCTGGCACTTTTCATCCGTCAACTGGAGATACATCTTCTTTTACATTAACGAGCTGCAAATCAGCCTTACTCTTTGCCAGCGATTTTCCGTATAGATGAACATTACATTATCAACTATTGAAACATCTTCAGCAAGAGGTCTGAAACAATGTTAAGGTATACAACCCCTTGTGGCTACAGGTTGTTTCCACCCTCTGGGGAAGCTCATTTTCCCCTCCCAAACTGCGAACAGATCTTTCTTGAATCATCTAATAGTCCCAATAGCTTTGACCAGTGTGTTGTAAAACTGATGGAGGAAAATGTCAATGCTAGGCTATTGTGGAAACTGAAACGATGGCCCTTTTGGCGAAGAAACAGTGTGGTTTCCGCAAACATGTAGTAAGTTGGAATTAGTTCGTGCTGGAATCTACACTTAGGAACGCTTTTTTTTAACAGAAGCATGCAGTGGCAATTTTCTGGTTTGACTTGGAGGAAGGCCTACGATACCCCCTGGAAGTGGGGGATATTATGCTTCCACGATTGGGTTTTGAGGTCATCTTCTTTTTTATTCAAAATTTTTTGGCAGACGACAGTTTTCAGGTCCGGGTTGGCCATCTCTCTGATGAGGTCCCCGAGCAGGAGTTGGGGTTCCCCAGGGGAGCATACTGTCTCTGCCCTTTTAGTATGTAAAATCAACAACATTGTGAACTCAGTTCCAGCAGGGTTCAGAATGCTCATTGTTTTGGATTGATTTTTGTGTCTCGCAACTGGAAGCCTGTACCGAGTGTCCAGCGCAGGCTCCAGCTTTGCGTAGGAGTTAAAATCCATCGATGGGCGGGATGAAAACGGTTTCACCTTTTCTGCTACAAAAAACCAATGTATTCACTTCCATAACTTCCGTCAGTTTTTTCCAAAACCGGAACTTCAAGTAGGGAAATCTCCCATTCCAGCTGTTAAAGAGGCCAAATTTCGGGGAGTCATTTTGACCAAAAACTTAACTTTCTCAGCCATATAAAACCCCCAAAAATGCTTGCCAAAAGGCACTGAATATTTGGGGTCGTAGCACACACGACTGGGGCGGGGATAAGAAAACTTTGTTGCACCTCTACAGAGCCCTGGTCCTTTCTAAACTGGACTACGGTTGTGCTGTGTACGGCTCCGCAAGATCATCTTACCTCAAACTCTTGGACCTATCCACCATCAAGGCTTCGTCTCTGTCTTGGAGCGTTCCGCACCCCCCCGGTGTACAGCCTGTACGCAGAGGCAGGTGAACCTTCACTGCCAATCGCAGGCTGAAACTGTCTTTGAATTATTATATCGACTGTTCTCAGAACCACAGAATCCTGCTTATGACGGGTGTTTGGACCCTCCGTTCCAAAGTAAGTTTGAAAATAACCGAAATGTATTCCGCCGTTTGGGCTTCGTATGCAGCCTCACTGCGGGAAAGCAGGTATAGACCTGGGAGTAGTTTTTCCGATTTTTCCAAGTTTCGGATCAACCTCCATGGACCTTTTTTTACACCAGAGATTCGTTTTGATCTCGCAGCTTTCCGTAAGGAGTCTACCAGCTCTCTGGCGTACAAGGCTTTGTATGCCGAGCTCTGTTCCAAATTCCATCTATCAAAAAGTTTTCAAAGACGGTTCCAAGTTTTGAGGATGGAGTGGCCTGTGCAGCCTACTGCCCTGGGGCTCCTTCCAAATTGTTGGAACATATACATTCATATGCTCTTCTATTCTGCTGAACTTTCTGCTCTAGTACTGGCTTTGAAGATAATCTCCATTCTTCGAGGAGGGGCTTCGGTTCTGTTTGGATCGCTGTCAGCTTGGAGGCCATAGCTGGCCGCAACCTTCAGCATCCCGAACTTTTTTTTTTTTTTGAATTTTTTAGCAAGTTGAAGGCGGACGGGTTACAACAAATTACTCTTGTTGGGTTCCTGGCATGTTTGGGATCGGCGGGAACGAAAGGTTGATCGTTTAGCAAGAACGCCACAAGAAAAGAAACGTCCACACTTATATCCCTGCTCAGATGGGGAAACCTAAAATTAACGATTATGTGAGAGACCTCTGGCGGAGGATTGGAAACACAGAGAATAACAAACTCTTTCAATCCGTCCAAACCTAAAGACTTCCTCCACACGTCGGGTGGTGTAAAGAGGAAACGGTTCTGTGCCGGCTGCACACCGGGGCCCTTCGTATTTTACCATTCTTACCTTTTAAAGAGTGAAGAAGCTCCGTGGTGCATTCCATGTCATGCACCACTCACAATGAAACATGTTCTTTTAGAGTGTTGGGACTGCACGATGTGAGACACAAACATTTTACAGCGGAGTCCATGAAGATCCTGTTCAGGGATGTCCCGCCTGACGTGATCCTTGGGTTTTTGAGAGAAATTAACATTTTTCATCTGATTTGAGATTTTACGGAAGAAGGATTTTTAACAAGTTTCTGGTTCGTTTGTAGACGATGTCATTTAACGAGATGTGTGAAAGTTTTTTTTTTTTTTTTTTTTTTTAAATGACTGGTGAGTTGATTTTTAAAGTGGTGACAGCCCTGATGTGGCCCTCTGCGGTCGGCTGGGCTATAAGCAACATTATCTTATCTCAGCCGGCCAGCATGCACATCCACACACTTTGACTCTCACGGCGGCTGCCACCTCTCAGCCAGCCAGCATGCACATACACACACTTTGACTCTCACGGCGGCTGCCACCTCTCAGCCGGCCAGCATGCACATACACACTTTGACTCTCACGGGGCTGCCACCTCTCAGCCGGCCAGCATGCACATACACACACTTTGACTCTCACGGCGGCTGCCACCTCTCAGCCGGCCAGCATGCACATACACACACTTTGACTGTCACGGCTGCCACCTCTCAGCCGGCCAGCATGACGCCACTGTGCCTTGCTGGCTGGTGCTTCATCCTTTCCTTTTCTTCTTGTTTAGTTCTCTTTTATTTGTTTTTCCTTGACAGTACCTGCAGAAGGACTTGGGAAGCCGGTTTGAGAGGATACAGATCAAGAGCTGTTGCTCCAGATGGCATTTCAAGTTCGCTACAACTGCAAGAAGTTGAAGAAGTGAGTACAGTGAGGGGAGGCTGAATGAAAAGGTGTATGTGAACAATACAGGAAAATCACCAATGAGATTGTGCCGTCTGGAATCTTTGAGTGGAGAAGTTGTGGAAAAGGAAACTTTCTGAGGTGATTCCATCGGTAATCCTGCCAAACAGCATATGAATGAAGAAAGAAAGCAAAAACAAAACAAAACAAAACAAAACAACAACCAAATAACCTAAATGAAAACAAAAACAAATAATATGTGGTTTTGATTAAGTCAGAAATTCTGGTGACCACAGTCCCAATTATTGTATAGTGTGTGGGAGGGAAAAGATATCTAGATGATACAATATCAAAACTGTTTGAAATGAATGTTTTAAGTTTGATTTGTCATTGCGAAACCTTCAGAACTGCATATACATCTGAAAAATAGACTTGTCCCCCTTCCCCCTTCTCCATGCTTATCCCCACCCAAACCTTCCCCACCCTAATCAGTGTTGTTATGCAAACTGCTCCAACTTTTATTGCTAATTAAGATAATGATTTGTAGAGTGATATCGAAAATTCAGGCTACAATTTTCGAAGGTATATTTTTTGGCTACAGATTTTGGAAGATATATATTTTTTTTAACTTTCAAGTGCATTTAATACCAGGTCAAACAGTTGACTTCAAATCATTTCAAATCAACTCTATACAATGAAAATAAGTTCTCCTTAGTTTGGAACATTTATTTTCAGATTCAATTAAAACCAAGTCAAACAAGTCACTAGAAAGAAAACTTGAACTTTGGATGCTGAATAGTGAAGTGATTTTCTGTTTTCTTCTGGCAGGATTTTTTTCAATGCTGTTCAGTATTAAAAAGATGTGTTTATTTGTTTGAAGTTTGCATATCATATAGACATTAAAATTATGATTGTATTTACACAAGGATTTTGTTGTGGTTGTTCATTCTTTATCGGTGGATTCATTCATTTCTTTATTGGTTTTCATTCAGACTTTTTTTCATTCCTTTCATCTTCAGTTATTTCATTTTCTTCTTTTCTTTGTGTCTCTCTTCCCCCACCTGCCTTCACTCCCTTCTGCTTTCAACCCCTCCCTTTTCTTTGTGTCTCTCTTCCCCCACCTGCCTTCACTCCTTCTGCTTTCAACCCCTCCCTTTTCTTTGTGTCTCTCTTCCCCCACCTGCCTTCACTCCCTTCTGCTTTCAACCCCTCCCTTTTCTTTGTGTCTCTCTTTGTGTCTCTCTTCCCCCACCTGCCTTCACTCCCTTCTGCTTTCAACCCCTCCCTTTCCCTGTGTCTCTCTTCCCCCACCCGCCTTCACTCCCTTCTGCTTTCAACCCCTCCCTTTCCCTGTGTCTCTCTTCCCCCACCCGCCTTCACTCCCTTCTGCTTTCAACCCCTCCCTTTCCCTGTGTCTCTCTTCCCCCACCTGCCTTCACTCCCTTCTGCTTTCAACCCCTCCCTTTCCCTGTGTCTCTCTTCCCCCACCTGCCTTCACTCCCTTCTGCTTTCAACCCCTCCCTTTCCCTGTGTCTCTCTTCCCCCACCTGCCTTCACTCCTTCTGCTTTCAACCCCTCCCTTTTCCTGTGTCTCTCTTCCCCCCACCTGCCTTCACTCCCTTCTGCTTTCAACCCCTCCCTTTCCCTGTGTCTCTCTTCCCCCACCTGCCTTCACTCCCTTCTGCTTTCAACCCCTCCCTTTTCCTGTGTCTCTCTTCCCCCACCTGCCTTCACTCCCTTCTGCTTTCAACCCCTCCCTTTTCCCCTCTTTCTCTCTTTGTGTCTCTCTTCCCCCACCTGCCTTCACTCCCTTCTGCTTTCAAACCCCTCCCTTTTCCCCTCTTTCTCTCTTGTCCTGCTCCCCCCCCCCCCCCCACCTTTTTCCCTTTGATGAGTTGATGAGTGTGGATGAAAAGAAAAGAAGTCGAGCCAATGGTGATAGAAAAAAGAGAATATTCATAAAGTTAAGGCGCTGGTTATATGTAGACTGGCGACATAAAAGTTGTATCGTGTGAAAATGCGGTTTGGGGATGCCCTTTGGTATCCCACTGTGCCATCTTCAGTCCAAAAGGCAAATGAAACAAACTGCAGCGTTACCGGAACCAGACGAAAAAGCAGAAGAGCACACAAAACAAAGTGTGAAGTAACGCGGTTTTTAATGAACGACACAAAACAGGACAAGAAATTTTCGGCAATATGCCTTCCTCAGCGACAAAACAATAAAAACAGTACAGACATCAACATGCACAATACTCCCCTTGTGAAGCCAAAGTGCTGAATGAAGTTGACAGAGGGACAGTGGGGGAGAGGGTGGGAGTGTTGCATATGAATGAAATGAGCAAGAGAAAACACAATAAATAGAATACAATATACACAAAAACCACCTTTAGAATGCAACACTCCCACTACATACAATCACACCCTCCCCCTCCTCTCACTCTCCTTCCCTCCCCGTCTTCTTCTCTCCTTCAATCTCCACTCTTCCTCTACTTCCATTCTCTCTCTCTCTCTCTCCCCACTCTCTTTCTCCCTCTCCCTCTCTCTTCTATCTCTCTCTCTCCCTCTCCTTTTCCTCCTCCTCTTGTAACTCTACCCTCTTTCCTCGTGCCCTATTCCTCGAACTCAACTCACCCTCTCTCCCACTGTCCCTCTGTCAACTTTACTGGTCCTTGCACAAACTGGGGAGGCAGGAGAGAGATCCAGCATTAAGGCAGGTTAAGTGTATCAGAAAACTGCTTTGTGTTCAGAAATTGCCTTTTCTCATTCTTACCTGTCCAAACAGATGCCTTCATCCGTGTGATGAGTAGGAGCAGGAGGTGTGGTCCTACAGAGGATAGATGCTGAGAGTGTTTTCAGTTAAAATCATAGAGTAGTTCTGATGTCAATGTTCACCACCATTCTCTCTCTAAGGAATGGTGGAAGGAAAACTTTGCAGAACCAATCATCGAAACAGATTTGAATTTTTCTCAAGACTGTTACAAATGTTCGAGAATGGTTTGTGTAATTTACCTTGGGCTTGTGCACTTAAGAGTGGGTGTGTTTCTGGTGACAGAATCAGAAATAAATTCAAACATGAAATGATGTATGAAGAACAAATAGACTGACATAAGTTAAATGCTTTGTGCACATGCACATCACTTTAGTAAACAAGAATAAAATGTATGAAACAGTAATAATTCAGCAAAAGTCTGGCCTTGGTTGGGGCGGCTTTTTCTCAGTTAATCTTAACATAAAGAGAGGTTGACCTCTCTCCTTGATCTTAGTCTCATTCAAATCTGGTAATATCCCAGAGAATAGCTGTCTGAGGAAGTAGCTCTGTCCTCTATTTCACTACAACGTTTCTTCCCTTTTCACTTCTAAAAGCCAGCTGAGGTTCTACTCAAACATTTGTTGCAAATCTGAGCTGCTTTATCTTTGTAGCTAAAGCACAGAGAGAGAGAGAGAAGGGGGGGCATGGGGGGGGGGGGGGGGGTACAGATACGTATATGACTTTTGATGATCAGAGAGAGAAAAAGGGTTATGAGGAGATGGAAGAGTGGAATAGTGGAGGATTGAGGGAGGCTTTGGGGAGGGGGGTGGGGGGGGGGGGGAGAGAATGGGAGAGATAAATAAAGGGGGAGAGAGAGAGAGAATCATGAACTGAGGGGAGAAAGAGATATAGACCCATGAACAAACGGGAGAAAGGGAGAGAACAGCCAGGAACTGAGGGAGAGAAGGGATATAGACCCATGAACAAACGGGAGAAAGGGAGAGAACAGCCAGGAACTGAGGGGAGAAAGAGATATAGACCCATGAACAAACGGGAGAAAGGGAGAGAACAGCCAGGAACTGAGGGGAGAAAGAGATGCAGAAGCATGAATAGAGGGAGGACAGGGAGATAACAATGAATCAAGAGGAGAAGGAGAGAGGGAGAAGCAGACTGGCGTGGAGTGGGAGAAGCAGGGGTCGACAGAAGGAAAGGAGCTAGCTGTGAGCGATGACGGCCTGGAATCTGGTCAGGCAAGAACACGTCCCTTATTCACTGTCTCCAGCAAAGAGGGACAGGACAGGACAGGGGGGAAGCAAGGGACAGAAGCAGGTAGGGTGAGAAAGGAGGGACAGAGATGGTTACATAGAGAAAGAATGAAGAGACGGAAGAAAGAGAGGGACAGAGATGGTTACATAGAGAAAGAATGAAGAGACGGAAGAAAGAGAGGGAGAGAGATGGTTACATAGAGAAAGAATGAAGAGACGGAAGAAAGAGAGGGACAGAGATGGTTACATAGAGAAAGAATGAAGAGACGGAAGAAAGAGAGGGAGAGAGATGGTTACATAGAGAAAGAATGAAGAGACGGAAGAAAGAGAGGGAGAGAGATGGTTACATAGAGAAAGAATGAAGAGACGGAAGAAAGAGAGGGACAGAGATGGTTACATAGAGAAAGAATGAAGAGACGGAGAAAGAGAGGGACAGAGATGGTTAATAGAAAAGAATGAAGAGATGGAAGAAAGAGGGGAGAGATGGTTACATAGAGAAAGAATGAAGAGACGGAAGAAAGAGAGGAAGAAAGAGAGGGACAGAGATGGTTACATAGAGAAAGAATGAAGAGACGGAAGAAAGAACACGAACTCGAACTCGAAATCTTTAATGAGGGTGAATAGATAAGCTGGAAGCTTTTTACACTATGCCCTCAGAATAAAATAAATGAAAGGAACAATTAAATCAATTTGACAAAATTAAACACAGCAATAAGAAAAACAAAACAAAAACAAAACTTTTTTTTTAATATAGAAAATAGTAAGCAATCTCATTATTATAACATATTGCACACACACACACACACACACACACACACACATGCAAAACTAACATATGTAAACATCGCACAGCATACATAAACATTTCATAAGTCAATCATGTGATATGGCTATAGCCCAGCCGACCACGAAGACCATTGTGTCAAAAGGAATATCAAACTTGGGAGACTATACAGTTAGGTGAAACATAATTTACAAATGTCTATGAGGTATTTGAAATATGCTTTTTAAACGCTGTTAAACTATTTTTCTGTTTTAAATGTGTAGGGATTTCATTCCATAATTTACTCCCAGAGTAAGTAAGGATGACTTAAAAAGATCAGTTCGTGGTCGAGGGGTATATAGGATATGTTTGCCTCGAATTTTGATTAATGGAAATTTGTCATGAAGATAAGGTGGCGCAAGATTATTAATAATTTTATACATAAAGACAGCTTTATTAAAGCAGCATTTTAGATCAAATGGAAGAATGTTAAGATCTTTATAATCACTAAGCTTGTAGAGAAGATTTCAAAAGTATGAGCTTAATAGCGCGTCTGTACATGCTTTCTAGTGGTTTTAAAGCAATTTTTGCTGGCTAAATCCCAGCATGTAGAAGCGTAGTTAATGTCTGGTTGTACATATGCATAGAAATATAACTTTCTGGTATGTTGATCAAGGAAATTCTTGATTCGGTTCAACAAGAATAATTTTTTAGATAATCTTTTGGACAAATTAGAAATATGATCAGACCACGAAAGATTATTATCAACTGTAAGGCCTAATAATTTGTGTGATTTAACGTCTTCTAAGATTTTATCTTGTTACGTATTTTAAATAAATCGGTTTTCATATCTGACGTTTTTGTCTGTTGTAGTCATCATAAATTTAGACTTTGAGGATGGAGGGCCATATGGTTCAAATTAGTCCACTTTGCAAGTTTATTAAGATCATTCTGTAATTTGATACATACTGAGTCAGCATCTTTGTCTTTATTGTGGAGAGTAGTGTCATCAGCAAAGAGCTCACATGGAGAAGATATATGTAAGGAAGATCATTTATATAAAACTGAGAATAAGATAGGCCCAGGACTGACCCTTGGGGAACGCCATAATTTACTGGCATAAGAGATGAAATAACAGAATTTTTAAAGACTACTTGTCGCCTACAGTTGAGAAATGAGGATATAAGTTTGAGAGCTTCAGGGGACAAACCTACAATGCTAGTTTTCTTAACAGTAGATTGTGAATCTATAGTGTCAAATGCTTTAGCGAAGTCGACAAAAATTGTTCCTGTGAGAGATCATTGTTTATGTTTTAAATGCCATTGTTCAATTATATTAGTGAGCAAGGTGTGACAAGAAATTGATTTTCTCGAAATCCGCTTTGATTAGAATGTAATAATTGTATTTCATAAAATGTTTATGGATACTATATTTAATGTGTTTTTCAAGGAGTTTAGATAGAATAGATAGGATAGATATAGGTCTGTAGTTAGAAGGATCAATGGGATCACCAGATTTTAAAAAGGTAAAACTTTAGCATCTTTGAAGGATTGTGGATAACCACCTTCATCAATGGAAAGATTATAAATATATGTAAGATGCTCTGATATAATTGGAGCAGCAATTTTCAAAATTTTACCATCTATATCATCTAAACCTCGAGAACTGGACTGATTTAAAGAACACAATTCCTTATAAACATCATGTACACCAATAAACTCGATTTGAAGCTTTGATTTTATGTTTTTCGATACACAGTACGCTTTTAGCTCAAATAGGTCATTGTCTTTTGAACAGTCAGCTTTGATCGTCTTTTCTGCAACAGTTGTGAAGTGATCATTTAAGAGTTCAGCAGACAATGTTCTCTCAGAAGGAGCACCAGATGACAAGGTTTTACCGGAGAGCTCATTGATAGCTTTCCAGATCGATTTAGAATCTTCTTGACGGGAAATAAGGTCACTAAAATATTTCTTTTTTGGCGGCTCTTTTCATATCGGTTACCTTATTTCTTTGCTTTTTAAATTTATCATCTTCACCATTTGTTCGCAATAGAATATCTCGTAAATTAATGGCCTTATCGATTTGTTCCTTATACCACGGTGGCTTACCTCTTGGTTTGACACGTTTAGTTACCGATGGCACGTGTTTATTAAAGACAGAGATAATATGTCATACCAAGCAGTCAGTGCTCCATCTGGGTCATTGTGCTGATACACCTCAGAAAAATTTGCGCTACACAAATCGGACAAGAAATTATTAGAATCGAATTTCCTATAGCTTCGAAAGGATATACATTTGTGAACATTTCTGGGAATTTTAACCCCCTTTTTGGACCATGTTAGACAAATTGGAAAGTGATCACTGAGACCGTATACAGGCACAGATGTTTCTATAATATTAAATGGGTTTGTTGCGTATATGTGGTCAATTAGTGTTTCGGAGGATAGACTTTTCCTAGTCGGTGAGTTAATTAACTGTGTCAAATTCTGTAATTCATAAACCCGTTTCCATTTATCATGTGGTTTAAGTAGATCAATGTTAAAATCTCCTAAAATTATAATCTCAGACGAACGCATTGAGACATCCTCCATCATATGTTCGAACCGATCGAACCATTCAATACGTTCGTTAGGATTCCTATATAAACAGCCTAACAAAATCGGTTTAGTACCTTCACATAGATTTCTATCCAATGCATTCTATGTTATATTTATCAAAACTGTTGATCTGTTTATAATTAATCTGAGTGTGAATATAGGTCACTAAGCCTGTTTCAAACTTTGTCTTTGGATCTCTTCTTATAGTATCATAACCTTGGATTGAAACTAGATTATCAGGTACTAAATTAGAAAGTCGAGATTCTGAAAAACAAAAACAATGGAAACAGTTATTGGAATTGGATAAAATGCTAGGCACATCAGAAATTTTGTTTAAAAGATGACACACGTTTAAATAGCCTATTTTCAAGCCGAATTTAGACAACCATTCATTCATTATATATGAAATTGATGTACAAATAAACTCTACGAATTAGACAACACTATATATAAACGAGTAGAATAATAGTCAAACAGCAGGAAAACCTGTTGTAGGTAAATTTCAGCAACAGAAAAAGGCAGAAAGATCAGCTGCCGTAAACAAGTCAAGAAGGATAATTTTATAACTGCAACAATATGCGGCAAAACTCAGCAAGAAAAAAAAAAAAAAAAAACGATAAGCAATCCGGGGAGGAAATACAAACGCCGTGAACCAAAAAACAGAATAGAGTTACACTTGTCCATTCCGATCACCAGGGTCGGTATCAACAACACACAATCCTTGCGCACGTGGCTGCGCACGTCACTGCGGCGCTAACACTTACGTGCACATCCGCACATACACATACGCACTCACATACCCTCACACAAGCTCCTTCCTTCCCTCTCTCTCTCTCTCATCTCTCTCTCTGATCTCACTCTCTCTCTCTCTCTCTCTCTCTCTCAAGAGAGGGACAGAGATGGTTACATAGAGAAAGATGAAGAGACGGAAGAAAGAGAGGGACAGAGATGGTTACATAGAGAAAGAATGAAGAGACGGAAGAAAGAGAGGCGAGAGATGGTTACATAGAGAAAGAATGAGAGACGGAAGAAAGAGAGGGAGAGAGATGGTAACATAGAGAAAGAATGAAGAGACGGAAGAAAGAAGGGAGAGAGATGGTTACATAGAGAAAGAATGAAGAGACGGAAGAAAGAGAGGGAGAGAGATGGTTACATAGAGAAAGAATGAAGAGACGGAAGAAAGAGAGGGAGAGAGATGGTTACATAGAGAAAGAATGAAGAGATGGAAGAAAGAGAGGGAGAGAGATGGTTACATAGAGAAAGAATGAAGAGACGGAAAGAAAGAGAGGGAGAGAGATGGTTACATAGAGAAAGAATGAAGAGACGGAAGAAAGAGAGGGAGAGAGATGGTTACATAGAGAAAGAATGAAGAGATGGAAGAAAGAGAGGGAGAGAGATGGTTACATAGAGAAAGAATGAAGAGACGGAAGAAAGAGAGGGAGAGAGATGGTTACATAGAGAAAGAATGAAGAGACGGAAGAAAGAGAGGGAGACAAGAGTGTGAGAGAGTGAAGGAGGAACGGAGAGAAAAGACAGTGAGAGAGTGAAGGAGGAACGGAGAGAAAAGACAGTGAGAGAGTGAAGGAGGAACGGAGAGAAAAGACAGTGAGAGAGTGAAGGAGGAACGGAGAGAAAAGGGAAAAAAGAAAGTGGGAGAATTACTGAGGGGTAGGAAAGAGAATGGGGAGGAACTTTAGGTTGGGAGGGAGGCAGTAAGCAAGAGAGAGAGGAAGAGACAGGAGTTGGGGGGGGGGGGGGGGGGAGAAAGAAAAGGGGAGGGGGAGAGAGAGAGGGTAGAACTAGGGAATGAGATCACTAGGGAGAAAGGACAGATGAAGAGATAGGAACAGAAGAAATGTAAAGAGATAGCAGGTAGAGAGGATAGGGGACAGGTTAACAGGGACTGGGCAAGGAAAAGAAGTCTGTTGAGGAAAGGGAAAAAACCCCAAAGGAAATAAAAAAAAAAGATGTTAAAGAAAAAATGTAAAGGGTCGGGGAAAAAATGTACAGAGGTAGACAGAGAAAGAGGAAAGGAAAATAGGAAGACTTAGGTCATTCCTACCTTTCTGATCTCCTTCATCTCTATGTTCCTTCTAGGCAGTTGTGTTCTTCTACCTGACAACACTCTGCTCAAAATCCCTCGATTTCGAAAATGTATGGTGATAGGTCTTTTTCTCCTCAGGGTCCGTTTTTATTTTTGGTTGATAAACTCCCAATATCCTTGGGTAGTTCAAACTCTCTGTCTTCCTTCAAGGCATCTCTTAAATCAACCCTCTTCACCTGTCAACAGCAGTTCTTTCTTCCCCTTCCCCATCAAATTGATTCTGTGATGTGTGTGTGTGTGTGTGTGTGTGTGTGCTCGCGTGCGCGCGTGTGTGTGCGCATGCTGTTGTGTGCGTTGTTGTGAAACAGTGTGTGTGGGATCGTGTGTTTGTGTGTGTGCATGGGGGGGTGTCCATTTTGCACTCTTGTATGTAGGTGCATGATACTTATTGCAATATTTATCTTCTTATTGGTTTCATTTATGTTTTCTTTAATCTTTTCTTAATTTGTAAGTGCTTCGGGCTAATGAAAGATTATGTGCCATAAATAATCATCATCATTATTTTTATTATAATTATTGTTATTATTATGAGGTATTTGGAGAGAAATGTGAAGAGGTAAATTGGGAGATAAATGTGGAGAGGTAAATTGGGAAGAGGTAAATTGGGAAAGAGCAAGAGAAAAAGACAGGAAAGGGAAACATGTAGATTTAGAGAGAAGAGAATGTAAAGAGAGAGAGAGAGAGAGAGATTGACAGAGAGAGAGAGAGAGAGAGAGAGAGAGAGAGAGAGAGAGAGAGAGAGAGAGAGAGACAGGTGTAGATATTGAGAAAGAAAATGTAAAGAGGTTCCGTAGGGAGAGTTAATTAACAGAGAAAGAGTTATATAAGGAGAGAGGAAATGGAAAGAGGTAGATGAGGAGAGAGGAAATGGAAAGAGGTAGATGAGGGGAGAGGAAATGGAAAGAGGTAGATGAGGAGAGAGGAAATGGAAAGAGGTAGATGAGGGGAGAGGAAATGGAAAGAGGTAGATAGGGAGAGAGGAAATGGAAAGAGGTAGATGAGGAGAGAGGGAAAGGGAAAGAGGTAGATAGGGAGAGAGGAAATGGAAAGAGGTAGATGAGGAGAGAGGAAATGGAAAGAGGTAGATGAGGAGAGAGGAAATGGAAAGAGGTAGATGAGGAGAGAGGAAAAGGAAAGAGGTCGATGAGGAGAGAGGAAAGGGAAAGAGGTAGATAGGGAGAGAGGAAATGGAAAGAGGTAGATGAGGAGAGAGGAAAAGGAAAGAGGTAGATGAGGAGAGAGGAAATGGAAAGAGGTAGATGAGGAGAGAGGAAATGGAAAGAGGTCGATGAGGAGAGAGGAAATGGAACGAGGTCGATGAGGAGAGAGGAAATGGAAAGAGGTCGATGAGGAGAGAGGAAATGGAACGAGGTCGATGAGGAGAGAGGAAATGGAAAGAGGTCGATGAGGAGAGAGGAAAGGGAAAGAGGTAGATAGGGAGAGAGGAAAGGGAAAGAGGTCGATGAGGAGAGAGGAAATGGAAAGAGGTCGATGAGGAGAGAGGAAATGGAAAGAGGTAGATGAGGAGAGAGGAAATGGAAAGAGGTCGATGAGGAGAGAGGAAATGGAACGAGGTCGATGAGGAGAGAGGAAATGGAAAGAGGTCGATGAGGAGAGAGGAAAGGAAAGAGGTAGATAGGAGAGAGGGAAAGGGAAAGAGGTCGATGAGGAGAGAGGAAATGGAAAGAGGTCGATGAGGAGAGAGGAAATGGAACGAGGTAGATGAGGAGAGAGGAAATGGAAAGAGGTAGATGAGGAGAGAGGAAAAGGAAAGAGGTCGATGAGGAGAGAGGAAAAGGAAAGAGGTAGATGAGGAGAGAGGAAATGGAAAGAGGTCGATGAGGAGAGAGGAAAGGGAAAGAGGTCGATGAGGAGAGAGGAAAGGGAAAGAGGTAGATGAGGAGAGAGGAAAAGGAAAGAGGTAGATGAGGAGAGAGGAAATGGAAAGAGGTCGATGAGGAGAGAGGAAAGGGAAAGAGGTCGATGAGGAGAGAGGAAATGGAAAGAGGTAGATGAGGAGAGAGGAAATGGAAAGAGGTAGATGAGGAGAGAGGAAATGGAAAGAGGTAGATGAGGAGAGAGGAAAGGGAAAGAGGTAGATAGGGAGAGAGGAAATGGAAAGAGGTAGATGAGGAGAGAGGAAATGGAAAGAGGTAGATGAGGAGAGAGGAAATGGAAAGAGGTAGATGAGGAGAGAGGAAAGGGAAAGAGGTCGATGAGGAGAGAGGAAAGGGAAAGAGGTAGATGAGGAGAGAGGAAAGGGAAAGAGGTCGATGAGGAGAGAGGAAAGGGAAAGAGGTAGATGAGGAGAGAGGAAATGGACAGAGGTAGATGAGGAGAGAGGAAATGGAAAGAGGTAGATGAGGAGAGAGGAAAGGGAAAGAGGCAGAAAAGTAGCCAGGAAATGTGAATGGGGAGAGGAACAAGAAGAGAGGGAAGAGAAGGGGTTAGTTACTGCCAAGGACACAGACAAACTGAGAAATTGTGATTTTTTGTCCGAATATGAGAAGATAAGTGGTTTCTCGTTCTTCGTTTTCACTGTCCTAAACGTTATTTGTTTTTGCCTGAAGAAGACCCAAGAGGTTGAAATGCATTGTGTCTTGTCCTGTACTCTGTTTGTCTGTGTCCTTGGTGGTAACTGACCCCTTCTCTTTCTAAATGTTGCTTCATTTTCCGCCCTCAGTCACTTCGTTTTGAAAAGAAGAAAGGGAGGTAGGAAACGGAAATTGGACAGATGGGGAAAAAGGAAATAGGTAAGATGGGAGAGAAAAGAATCAGGAGAAAAAGAGAAAAGAATCAGGAGAAAAAGAGAAAAGAATCAGGAGAAAAAGAGAAAAGACAAATGAGGTCAATAAGCAAAGAGGACATTTGAAGAAGAAAGGAGTGGTGAAAACGTGGACAGGTAAGAGGGGAAAGGGGAATATATAGATTGGCTGAAACGAAAGAGGGCATTGGATGTGAAAGGTGGAATGGATAATCAGTTTGCAAGAGAGGGAGAGGGAGCCAGTTAAGGAAAGAATAGACTGGAAGGGAGAGAGAGGGGGTGGGGGGGGGGGGCAGTGAGAGGGAAGGGGAGAGTGAGTGAGAGAGCTGCTGCCAACAAACCCGGCCAACATGGAACAAAACAAAGGTTTCGTTTATTCAGCATTTTCCATTAAGCCAAATGCTATGGCCACAAAACACACAGTCCAGTAATCAGCAGGCGTTGTATCAGCTTGGTGGTAAAACAAGGGGGAGTGGAGTTTTGTTTTGAGAGTTACGTTGCTTTTACTGCTTTGACCAGCTTACAGCTGTTCCGTTTGCTTCTTTTTGCTTGTCTGTCTCCCCCCCCCCCCCCCCCCGCCCCTGTTTCTTTTCCTTCAGTAGGCTAAATAGTGAATATTTCCATTTATTCCCCTCCTTTTGTGTGTGGTGTGTGTGTGTGGTGTGTGTGTGTGGGGGGGGGGGGGGTGTTGTGTGTGTGTGTGTGGTGTTGTGTGTTTTGTGTGTGTTGTGGTGGTGAGGAGGGGGGGGGGGTGCGTGTGTGTGTGTGTGTGTGTGTGTGTGTTGGTGTCTTTGTGTGAACTGTGGTGTGTGTCTGTGTGAGCTCAATACACCTGAACAGTGATCAGTGACTTTATTTTGGTCCAACTTAATCATTAAATGAAATGTTCTCACCAATCCTCACATAGGCTTTCCTGTCTACACTGTCCTCTTCTTTTCACTTTGACAACGGGCCTATGGCTTGAAACATCAGTTTCCTCACAAAAGGATTCTACTACCACCAAAAGGTTTTTATAAACTTTATTATTTTTTTCATTTTACAACGAATCCTGCAGTCAACTTTAGTTTCTTCCTTAGTGTTTTGTATGTTGTAGGAATGTGTGTAGCACTTCATATCTTTCCTGTGTACAGTGTTTTGTATGTTGCAGGAATGTGTGTAGCACTTCATATCTTTCCTGTGTACAGTGTTTTGTATGTTGCAGGAATGTGTGTAGCACTTCATATCTTTCCCTGTTTGTCTGTCTTTTTCTTTTTGTATCCTCATTCATAGATGTGCTTGCATAAATGTATGTGAGTGATTGTGTACACACATACGCACACAGACACATAAACACACGTCACTTCCAAACACACATTCAGACACATACACACGCACACATTGATATTGGATCCTTAGTGATAAGATCCTTGTTCTCAGTCTGCTAAATTCCACACACCCTGATGAAAACCTGTGGACGTAGGACACAGCTGACAACTGCTAAATTCCACACACCCTGATGAAGACCTGTGGACGTAGGACACAGCAAACAACCAGCTTGGGTCAAGTGAAGGTGGCTGGTTTGGCCAGTGAATCATGGCAGATGGACAGATGTTGGAGCGATGGACAGAGCTTGTTTCAGATATTTCATACCCTTTCTCCTGGGTGACTTGTACAGCAAACGAACAAAAGAAGTAGCATTCAGTTTTGTTCTGTTCCGGTGGGGGTTGTTCCCCAAGGTTGCTTTTTAAAAAAGTTCATCTAACAAATGGTAAATTGTGGAAAAGAAAAGGTTCTTTCAGGTGAGTCAAAATGGATTACACTGGAAGGCATAGGTGATAACCAATCTTGGTGTTCTCATTGAAGTAGAGGGTACAGAAATGACTCCAGCCTTGTTTGGCACCATTACAAACTTTGGCATTTCAGTGGCCATGGAGGATGAGGATGCCTTTCCTGGCATTTCCAGTCAGTCTTGTGGATGACCATTTGAAGCTGCGTGTACAATCGTTCAGTGTGGTCATCATCACAGTCTGATGTGAAGGTGTATACTGGCAGCACTGTGATGGTGAGTGGTTTGGCTCAGAGGCAGATGGACATGGTCCTGCTGGACATGGGGCAGCATCACAGTACCGCCGTCCTCATGTTTTGGTTAGCTCAAAACGCCACTCCATACTCGTTTGTCTTCTTCTCACTTTACCATAGAACATGTCCATTTTTTTGTCTGTACTCTCATTATTTTTCCATCTAACTCCTCAGAGGCTGAGAATGTGCCAGGGGTATCTGTCCACCTTGCTGATCAGTTCTTTCACTTTTTCCAACCTGTTAGTGTTCGTAGGTTGATGTGGCTTTTGTGATGTTCCTTCCCTAAATGCTTTGTGGTTTCCCCTCAGTTGTAGCATTTCATGTCTGTCCTGTTGGAGGTTGATGGATGGCTGGGTTTATGGCTACCCTAGGTTGCAACTGATCCAATAGGGTCTCCGTATACTGTTCTTTCAGTGTGGTACATTTTGGGCAAGTATGCCTGTATGTTTTGAGACAGGCACCCTCAAGGTGAATCTAGATGGAAGTATCCAAGCCATTGAAACAATGTGTTATCGCAAGATACTAGACATCAGGTTTACAGATCATGTCACTATGAACAACAGCACCAAACATCATGCAGTATGTTAGATGATTTGAAGATCTGCTAACAGTTGAAAAGAACACATTAAAAAAAACCTATGTTGTTATGGCTTTTTGACAAGATCCAGTGGCCTTACTACAACAGTCCCTCAGGGAACTGCTGAGGGAGGGAGATTGAGAACTGGGCAAACCCTATCTGCTGTGCACCTCATTGGAGTGACACTGTGACAACTGGTCCTCACTGGAACGGAGGAAAGGGTTACCTGTGTGCTGTGGGTCTTGGTGTGTCCAGTGTGCAGTGACTGCAGTACCCTGAGATGTGACACTGTAATCATGGGTCATGGTGTGTCAGATGTGCAGTGACTGCAGTACCCTGAGATGTGACACTGTAATCATGGGTCATGGTGTGTCACATGTGCAGTGACTGCAGTACCCTGAGATGTGACACTGTAATCATGGGTCATGGTGTGTCACATGTGCAGTGACTGCAGTACCCTGAGATGTGACACTGTAATCATGGGTCATGGTGTGTCACATGTGCAGTGACTGCAGTACCCTGAGATGTGACACTGTAATCATGGGTCATGGTGTGTCAGATGTGCAGTGACTGCAGTACCCTGAGATGTGACACTGTAATCATGGGTCATGGTGTGTCAGATGTGCAGTGACTGCAGTACCTGAGATGGTCTGACACCTGTAATCATGGGCCATGGTGTGTCCAATGTGCAGTGACTGCAGTACCCTGAAATGTGACACTGTAATCATGGGTCATGGTGTGTCCAATGTGCAGTTACTGCAGTACCCTGAGATGGTGTGACACCTGTAATCATGGGTCATGGTGTGTCACATGTGCAGTGACTGCAGTACCCTGAGATGTGACACTGTAATCATGGGTCATGGTGTGTCCAATGTGCAGTGACTTCAGTACCCTGAGATGGTGTGACACCTGTAATCATGGGTCATGGTGTGTCCAGTGTGCAGTTACTGCAGTACCCTGAGATGGTGTGACACCTGTAATCATGGGTCATGGTGTGTCACATGTGCAGTGACTGCAGTACCCTGAGATGGTGTGACACCTGTAATCATGGGTCATGGTGTGTCACATGTGCAGTTCCTGAGATGTTGTGACACCTGTAAACGTGGCAGTGCTGAGGAACAACTATTTTTCAGTGGGCACAAAAACTGGATTGAATGTGCTCGTTTTATAGTCCGGTCTTCAAGACGAGTGCACCTAAGTTCAGTGTCTGCTGGCATTCAGTGGAAACAGTTGTGGTTTACACAGCTTTAAAAGGTTTCCAGCATAGCTTTAAAAGATAGGAGAAATGTTAGTTCACGCTGTCAGTCTTTGCATTATGCCGATCTTGCATGCTCCAGTCAGAAATGTTAGTTCACGCTGTCAGTCTTTGCATTATGCCGATCTTGCATGCTCCAGTCAGAAATGTTAGTTCACGCTGTCAGTCTTTGCATTATGCCGATCTGGCATGCTCCAGTCAGAAATGTTAGTTCACGCTGTCAGTCTTTGCATTATGCCGATCTTGCATGCTCCAGTAAGAAAAAAAGGAAGAACAAAGTTACTTCACTCCGTCAGTCATTGCTGTGTGCAGATGTTGTATCTTCCAGAAAGGAGATAACAGTGTGAGTTCAGATCAGTCATTGCTGTGTGCAGATGTTGTATCTTCCAGAAAGGAGATAACAGTGTGAGTTCAGATCAGTCATTGCTGTGTGCAGATGTTGTATCTTCCAGAAAGGAGATAACAGTGTGAGTTCAGATCAGTCATTGCTGTGTGCAGATGTTGTATCTTCCTGAAAGGAGATAACAGTGTGAGTTCAGATCAGTCATTGCTGTGTGAGTTCAGATCAGTCTCTGCTGTGTGCAGATGTTGTATCTTCCTGAAAGGAGATAACAGTGTGAGTTCAGATCAGTCATTGCTGTGTGAGTTCAGATCAGTCATTGCTGTGTGCAGATGTTGTATCTTCCAGAAAGGAGATAACAGTGTGAGTTCAGATCAGTCATTGCTGTGTGAGTTCAGATCAGTCATTGCTGTGTGCAGATGTTGTATCTTCCTGAAAGGAGATAACAGTGTGAGTTCAGATCAGTCATTGCTGTGTGAGTTCAGATCAGTCATTGCTGTGTGCAGATGTTGTATCTTCCAGAAAGGAGATAACAGTGTGAGTTCAGATCAGTCATTGCTGTGTGAGTTCAGATCAGTCATTGCTGTGTGCAGATGTTGTATCTTCCAGAAAGGAGATAACAGTGTGAGTTCAGATCAGTCATTGCTGTGTGAGTTCAGATCAGTCATTGCTGTGTGCAGATGTTGTATCTTCCAGAAAGGAGATAACAGTGTGAGTTCAGATCAGTCATTGCTGTGTGAGTTCAGATCAGTCATTGCTGTGTGCAGATGTTGTATCTTCCAGAAAGGAGATAACAGTGTGAGTTCAGATCAGTCATTGCTGTGTAAGTTCAGATCAGTCATTGCTGTGTGCAGATGTTGTATCTTCCAGAAAGGAGATAACAGTGTGAGTTCAGATCAGTCATTGCTGTGTGAGTTCAGATCAGTCATTGCTGTGTGCAGATGTTGTATCTTCCAGAAAGGAGAATACAGTGTGAGTTCAGATCAGTCATTGCTGTGTGAGTTCAGATCAGTCATTGCTGTGTGCAGATGTTGTATCTTCCAGAAAGGAGATAACGTGTAAGTTCAGATCAGTCATTGCTGTGTGAGTTCAGATCAGTCATTGCTGTGTGCAGATGTTGTATCTTTCAGAAAGGAGATAACGTGTAAGTTCAGATCAGTCATTGCTGTGTGAGTTCAGATCAGTCATTGCTGTGTGCAGATGTTGTATCTTTCAGAAAGGAGATAACGTGTAAGTTCAGATCAGTCATTGCTGTGTGAGTTCAGATCAGTCATTGCTGTGTGCAGATGTTGTATCTTTCAGAAAGGAGATAACGTGTAAGTTCAGATCAGTCATTGCTGTGTAAGTTCAGATCAGTCATTGCTGTGTGCAGATGTATCTTTCAGAAAGGAGATAACAGTGTGAGTTCAGATCAATCATTGCTGTGTAAGTTCAGATCAGTCTTTGCTGTGTGCAGATGTTGTATCTTCCAGAAAGGAGATAACAGTGTGAGTTCAGATCAGTCATTGCTGTGTGAGTTCAGATCAGTCATTGCTGTGTGAGTTCAGATCAGTCATTGCTGTGTGCAGATGTTGTATCTTCCAGAAAGGAGATAACAGTGTGAGTTCAGATCAGTCATTGCTGTGTGAGTTCAGATCAGTCATTGCTGTGTGCAGATGTTGTATCTTCCAGAAAGGAGATAACAGTGTGAGTTCAGATAAGATAAGATAAGATAATGTTGCTTATAGCCCAGCCGACCGCAACGGGCCACATCAGGGCTGTCACCACGTTAAAATCAACTCACCAGTCATTTAAAAAAAAAAAAAAAAAAAAAAAACAACTTTCACACATCTCTTTAAATGACAACTTCTAGAAACGCACCAGAAACTTCGTTAAAAATCTTTCTTCCGTAAAATCTTAAATCAGATGAAAAATGTTAATCTCTCTCAAAAACTCAAGGATCACGTCAGGCGGGACATCCCTGAACAGGATCTTCATGGACTCCGCTGTAAAATGTTTGTGTCTCACATCGTGCAAGTCCCAAGTGAGTTCAGATCAGTCTTTGCTTTGCTGTGTGCAGATGTTGTATCTTCCAGAAAGGAGATAACGTGTAAGTTCAGATCAGTCTTTGCTGTGTGCAGATGTTGTATCTTCCAGAAAGGAGATAACAGTGTGAGTTCAGATCAGTCATTGCTGTGTAAGTTCAGATCAGTCTTTGCTGTGTGCAGATGTTGTATCTTCCAGAAAGGAGATAACGTGTAAGTTCAGATCAGTCATTGCTGTGTAAGTTCAGATCAGTCTTTGCTTTGCTGTGTGCAGATGTTGTATCTTCCAGAAAGGAGATAACGTGTAAGTTCAGATCAGTCATTGCTGTGTAAGTTCAGATCAGTCATTGCTGTGTAAGTTCAGATCAGTCTTTGCTGTGTGCAGATGTTGTATCTTCCAGAAAGGAGATGACGTGTAAGTTCAGATCAGTCATTGCTGTGTAAGTTCAGATCAGTCTTTGCTGTGTGCAGATGTTGTATCTTCCAGAAAGGAGATAACGTGTAAGTTCAGATCAGTCATTGCTGTGTAAGTTCAGATCAGTCTTTGCTGTGTGCAGATGTTGTATCTTCCAGAAAGGAGATAACAGTGTGAGTTCAGATCAGTCTCTGCTGTGTGCAGATGTTGTATCTTCCAGAAAGGAGATAACAGTGTGAGTTCAGATCAGTCATTGCTGTGTGAGTTCAGATCAGTCATTGCTGTGTGCAGATGTTGTATCTTCCAGAAAGGAGATAACAGTGTGAGTTCAGATCAGTCATTGCTGTGTGAGTTCAGATCAGTCATTGCTGTGTGCAGATGTTGTATCTTCCTGAAAGGAGATAACAGTGTGAGTTCAGATCAGTCATTGCTGTGTGAGTTCAGATCAGTCATTGCTGTGTGCAGATGTTGTATCTTCCAGAAAGGAGATAACAGTGTGAGTTCAGATCAGTCATTGCTGTGTGAGTTCAGATCAGTCATTGCTGTGTGCAGATGTTGTATCTTCCAGAAAGGAGATAACAGTGTGAGTTCAGATCAGTCATTGCTGTGTGAGTTCAGATCAGTCATTGCTGTGTGCAGATGTTGTATCTTCCAGAAAGGAGATAACAGTGTGAGTTCAGATCAGTCATTGCTGTGTGAGTTCAGATCAGTCATTGCTGTGTGCAGATGTTGTATCTTCCTGAAAGGAGATAACAGTGTGAGTTCAGATCAGTCATTGCTGTGTGAGTTCAGATCAGTCATTGCTGTGTGCAGATGTTGTATCTTCCAGAAAGGAGATAACAGTGTGAGTTCAGATCAGTCATTGCTGTGTGAGTTCAGATCAGTCATTGCTGTGTGCAGATGTTGTATCTTCCAGAAAGGAGATAACAGTGTGAGTTCAGATCAGTCATTGCTGTGTGAGTTCAGATCAGTCATTGCTGTGTGCAGATGTTGTATCTTCCAGAAAGGAGATAACAGTGTGAGTTCAGATCAGTCATTGCTGTGTGAGTTCAGATCAGTCATTGCTGTGTGCAGATGTTGTATCTTCCTGAAAGGAGATAACAGTGTGAGTTCAGATCAGTCATTGCTGTGTGAGTTCAGATCAGTCATTGCTGTGTGCAGATGTTGTATCTTCCAGAAAGGAGATAACAGTGTGAGTTCAGATCAGTCATTGCTGTGTGAGTTCAGATCAGTCATTGCTGTGTGCAGATGTTGTATCTTCCAGAAAGGAGATAACAGTGTGAGTTCAGATAAGATAAGATAAGATAATGTTGCTTATAGCCCAGCCGACCGCAACGGGCCACATCAGGGCTGTCACCACGTTAAAATCAACTCACCAGTCATAACAAACTTTCACACATCTCTTTAAATGACAACTTCTAGAAACGCACCAGAAACTTCGTTAAAAATCTTTCTTCCGTAAAATCTTAAATCAGATGAAAAATGTTAATCTCTCACAAAAACTCAAGGATCACGTCAGGCGGGACATCCCTGAACAGGATCTTCATGGACTCCGCTGTAAAATGTTTGTGTCTCACATCGTGCAAGTCCCAAGTGAGTTCAGATCAGTCTTTGCTTTGCTGTGTGCAGATGTTGTATCTTCCAGAAAGGAGATAACGTGTAAGTTCAGATCAGTCTTTGCTGTGTGCAGATGTTGTATCTTCCAGAAAGGAGATAACGTGTATTCTGTAAGTTCAGATCAGTCATTGCTGTGTAAGTTCAGATCAGTCTTTGCTTTGCTGTGTGCAGATGTTGTATCTTCCAGAAAGGAGATAACGTGTAAGTTCAGATCAGTCATTGCTGTGTGCAGATGTTGTATCTTCCAGAAAGGAGATAACGTGTAAGTTCAGATCAGTCATTGCTGTGTAAGTTCAGATCAGTCTTTGCTGTGTGCAGATGTTGTATCTTCCAGAAAGGAGATAACGTGTAAGTTCAGATCAGTCATTGCTGTGTAAGTTCAGATCAGTCTTTGCTGTGTGCAGATGTTGTATCTTCCAGAAAGGAGATAACGTGTAAGTTCAGATCAGTCATTGCTGTGTAAGTTCGGATCAGTCTTTGCTGTGTGCAGATGTTGTATCTTCCAGAAAGGAGATAACAGTGTAAGTTCAGATCAGTCTGCTGTGTGCAGATGTTGTATCTTCCAGAAAGGAGATAACGTGTAAGTTCAGATCAGTCTTTGCTGTGTGCAGATGTTGTATCTTCCAGAAAGGAGATAACGTGTAAGTTCAGATCAGTCTTTGCTAAATGCAAAGGTTGCATGTCTCAGGAAGGACAAGAACAACAACAAAAAAGAAAAAATTAAAAAAAAGAAAAGGAACTACAATTTGTTAAAAATTTGACACTTGTTATACTTATTTCCAAGTTTTGGTACAGTTCCATGATTTTGATGAGTCTGGCTTGGTATTGTCAAGTTCTAGGATGATCTGACTATTTGCAAGTGTAATATGAATGTTGTTCATTAACCCCCACCCCACCACTTCCTTCCCCTTACAAAAAAAAAAAAAATCACGTACCGGAATGTATAATAGGTGAAACTGACCTCTGCAGTGTTGTGATCATTATGACATGGCTTGAAAAAAAAACACATAAAAAACACACACCTGTGTCGGAGACAGACTGTCTGTTGACATGTCGGCATGGATGAACCTGTAGATGTTATGACAGTTCATGCCAACTCCAGTGCTGTATGTGGAGCTGACAAGTGGACATTGCTATGGGGCAGGAAGTGAAGACACTGGGAAGAGGTGATGGATTAGCCATCATTGGGACAGTGTGGGCAGTAGGTTTCTTGAAAATGAATTAAAAGATGTCTGCTTTAGTTGTTTGAAACGGTTGCACAGCCACAGTAGCTTTTTCCATTCAATATCCAACCAAAGAATAGGGGTCAGGAATAGACAAATCAACAAGTACAACAGCACAAGACTGTATGTAATCAGGCAGAGGTATATTTGAAGAGCTGCTGCATTATTTAAGATTTTCATTGATTTCACACTAGAATCCCTTGGAATAAATAACATTGACTGTTTTTAAAAGTATGCACTTGTGTTGTGACTCTTGACATACAAACACATGTGAAACATGACAACAGACCCCACACACACACACACACACACACACACACACACACACACACACACACAACACACACACATATGCTTGCATGCATGCACATGTGCACACGCGCGCGTGCACACAACCACACACACCACACACACACACACACACACACATATGCTTGCATGCATGCACATGTGCACGCGCGCGCGTGCACACACACACACACACACACACACACACACACACACACACACACACAACACATACACACACACAAAAGCACACACATACACAAAAATGCACAGATACATGCACACAAGCATGTCTCTCTCTCTGCCTGCGTCACATAGAAACACAAACTATTTCTCTCTCTCTCTCTCTCTCTCTCTCTCTCTCTCTCTCTCTCTCTCTCTCTCTCTCTCTCTCTCTCTCTCACACACACACACACACACACACACACACACATACACACACACACACACACACACACACACATACACCATTTACCTTATTCAGTCTAGCTCACATGGAACAAAACTGCATGCTCTCACCTATCATTCAGCATACCTCACACGGGCACGCAAACAACACCGACATAGATTTTGTCTCTCATTACACTTACATAGGCATGCAAACTACTCCAGGCATGCACATGGCTGTCATTCAGTCAAGCTATTCATATCACGTGCCACTCACATTCAATCTACCTTTTATAAGCACGTAAACTTACACACCTCCCATTCAACTTGCCTTACATACGTACACAAACTATACAAAGATATAGGTCTCTCATTCATTATCTTTTTTTTTTATACACATACACACTGCACATACATACATGTATGTCATTCAGTATATCTTACAGACTGCATGTACACACACTCATCTTTCGTTGAATCTTTATCACTCAGGCACACAAACTACACATACACACACGTCTCACATTGAGCCATCCTTTAAGATTGCACACAAGCTAAACATACACACACGCATCTCTTTGAGCCATTCTCACGCAGGCACACAGCTTACCTCACATAGGTGTGTAAATGACTCGCTTCCAGGCATGCACGCACACAACCTCATGAAGGGCATGATCAGAAAATCAAACAGCTTTTCACGCATCAGAACTGTGAATTTTTGAAAGAAAAATGAGGTGAAGGAACCGGTCATGGAGACTGACGTGAAAGGAGAGAGGGAGGGGGAGAGGGGGGGGGGGGGAGGCTGGAAGACCTTCACTGAGATGCTGCAGATTGGGTGATGTAAGCAAGTTAGTGTAGGTCAACTTTCAGCAGCAAGGAAATCAGTTGGTGAGTCATGTTTACCTTTTGGGCAAGGCAGGGGATGCAGCAAGAGAAAGGGGAGGTGAGGAGAGGTGGGGGATGGGGGCGCGAGGAGAGAGTTGTGTGTTCAGTGTGTGTGTGTAGTATACCTGTGGACTCTCAAAGATCCTACAGGTCTGCGATCTGCACCTTGTTTTAGGGGTGAGTAGGTCACAGTGTAGAAGTCTTGACAGGGATAGGTCACAGTGTAGAAGCCTTGACAGGGATAGGTCACAGTGTAGAAGTCTTGACAGGGATAGGTCACAGTGTAGAAGTCTTGACAGGGATAGGTCACAGTGTAGAAGTCTTGACAGGGATAGGTCACAGTGTAGAAGTCTTGACAGGGATAGGTCACAGTGTAGAAGTCTTGACAGGGATAGGTCACAGTGTAGAAGTCTTGACAGGGCACAGTGTAGAAGTCTTGACAGGGATAGGTCACAGTGTAGAAGCCTTGACAGGGATAGGTCACAGTGTAGAAGTCTTGACAGGGATAGGTCACAGTGTAGAAGCCTTGACAGGGATAGGTCACAGTGTAAAGCCTTGACAGGGATAGGTCACAGTGTAAAGCCTTGACAGGGATAGGTCACAGTGTAGAAGCCTTTACAGGGATAGGTCACAGTGTAGAAGCCTTTACAGGGATAGGTCACAGTGTAGAAGTCTTGACAGGGATAGGTCACAGCGTAGAGAAGCCTTGACAGGGATAGGTCACAGTGTAGAAGCCTTGACAGGGATAGGTCACAGTGTAGAAGTCTTGACAGGGATGGGTCACAGTGTAGAAGTCTTGACAGGGATAGGTCACAGCGTAGAGAAGCCTTGACAGGGATAGGTCACAGTGTAGAAGTCTTGACAGGGATAGGTCACAGCGTAGAGAAGCCTTGACAGGGATAGGTCACAGTGTAGAAGCCTTGACAGGGGTAGGTTACAGTGTAGAAGTCTTGACAGGGATAGGTCACAGCGTAGAGAAGCCTTGACAGGGATAGGTCACAGTGTAGAAGCCTTGACAGGGATAGGTCACAGCGTAGAGAAGCCTTGACAGGGATGGGTCACAGTGTAGAAGCCTTGACAGGGATAGGTCACAGTGTAGAAGCCTTGACAGGGATGGGTCACAGTGTAGAAGTCTTGACAGGGATAGGTCACAGTGTAGAAGCCTTGACAGGGATGGGTCACAGTGTAGAAGCCTTGACAGGGATGGCAGGAACATGGCGATTCTAGAGGACATAGACATTCATAGACATTCTAGAGGGAATAGAATATTCTTCTCCACAGAATTCGGACTCTTCATAATTACTGGTGACAGAAGGTGAAGGGGGGGTTGGGGGGGGGGGGGGGGGGGGACTGGGAGGGACTGGGAGACTGACTGAAGAAAAAGATGAAAAAGAGGGAGATAGAGGGCATAGATGGGGAGGAGGGGAGTAGGTTTGAAAAGACGAGAGTTGTTAGTTTCAGCAGGGAAAAGCAGCAATTTGTGTGATGACAGTCATTTGTCAGTGGGACAATGTCATTCTAGCTGGCAAGTTGCGTGCGTGTGTGTATATTTTATATATTATTGCAATGAATACTTATATTGCACCTATTCTCGGCTAGAGACCAAGCTCTAAGCTCTTTACAATCCACACTCCTTTACACAACAGGCTGCCTACCTGGGTAGTGCCAACTGAAGAGCTGCCAGCTGTGTGTGTGTGTGTGTGTGTATGCGTGCACTTTATGTTGTGTTGCCTGTGTGTTTCACTTGTTAAAGGATGTGTTCCTGGAAGTTGGTGAATGATATCAATCTCTGAATACTTGAAAAAAAAATTACTGCCACAAATAAGAACATTTGTGTGTGTGTGTGTGTGTGTGTGTGTGTGTGTGTGTGTGTGTGTGTGTGTGTGTTGTAACTCTGTGATGTACCTGTGTGTGTGTGTGTTGTGTGTGTGTGTGTGTGTGTGTGTGTGTAACTCTGTGATGTACCTGTGTGTGTGTGTGTTGTGTGTGTGTGTGTGTGTGTTGTGTGTGTGTGTGTGTGTGTGTGTGTGTGTGTGTGTGTGTGTGTGTGTGTGTGTTGTGTGTGTGTGTGTGTGTGTGTGTGTGTGTGTGTGTGTGTGTGTGTTGTGTGTGTGTGTGTTGTGTGTGTGTGTGTGTGTGTGTGTTGTGTGTAACTCTGTGATGTGTGTGTGTGTGTGTGTGTGTGTGTGTGTGTGTGTGTTGTGTGTGTGTGTGTGTGTGTGTGTGTGTGTGTGTGTGTGTGTGTGTGTGTGTGTGTGTGTGTGTGTGTGTGTGGTGTAACTCTGTGATGTACCTGTGTGTGTGTGTGTGTGTGTGTGTGTGTGTGTGTTTGGGAGAAGGGGAAGGAGGGGGAACAAGGAGTGACAGAGGGAAGTGAAGCACATCCCCCTGAGATAGGATTATTCAGAAGCCTTAGAATGGCACTGATACTTTTATCGTGGGCGTAGCGCAGACAGGGAAGGTAGACAGACCAAGGTAGAGGTATCTGTGGCTTATTTTCTGTAACTTGACTCTCTCCACACCTTCAGAGGGGAAGGCGTTGTGGCAGGCACAGGCCAGGGGTGATTTCAGTCACAGGATAAGGCCAACACAAAGAAGACAAAGAAATACAATGGCTTTTCTGTTCACCACTCCCTTTGTCCAGCAGGTGAATGAAAGGGTCTGGGGCCTAACTCGGTACTGTAGCTCTTGTAAGAGCCAGTGGCAAAAAGAGAGATGTTTGTTGAGTGTGTGTGTGTGTGTGTGTGTGGAAAAGACAGTATTCAGGCACTTCATATATACACAACCTCATTCACCCGAGATCTCTTTTAATGTTATTGAATAATAGTTCTTAGTACATTAGTAAGCGACGACAGTCGAGCATCAGTTCGTAGTGTATCATGACATCTCTCTGTCAGACTGAAAGCCTGTAAAGTGTGAGCATTCAGTCTGAAGGCGAATCAAAGAAGTGAAGACAGCATTGTATATTCTCCATGTCTGTCTGATTGTGATGGCGTTGCTGGGTGGAAATCTTTATTGGAAAGTTTGAAAAAGGCAGGGAACAGTCACTTTCAATAAGAAGGGTAATCTTTCTGCCATGATGACAGTGATATGCCCCTGACTCAAAATTGATGCTGCTTATGGCAGCAGTTCACCTAGCACAAATGCAGACAAGGCATACAATTACCAAACAAGCAGACCTCCCCATTGGCTGTCTCTTTGTTTATTCTGTGTGAACACATTGTATCCTTACCCCTTCATCACTCTGTGTGTGTGTGTGTGTGTGTGTGTGTGTGTGTGTGTGTGTGTTGAGTAGGCTGAAAAGAAAAAAAGGATACATAGCTTCAATCCCTGAGATGGGATCGGCGATCGATGGATGGGCAGGGCTGTTAACAGCACTGAAGTCCATCTGCTGTCTCTCCTCCAGTGACGGTCGTGTGTGACCCTGGGACTGACTGGGTTAGTTCAGGTCAGTGCTGGGTCACCCCAAGGCCGGCCTGCCAGTCTGCCTGTCAATGCATTGGTCAGGGTGGCGGGGGAAGGGGGGGGGGGGGGGATCCCTGAATCCAGCGGCCATTGTGTGGCTGTCCGCCACACGGTCTGCCCTCGGAGGGTCGTGACTGTTCAGGCCCATTGTGAGAGAGACAGACAAGACTTCAGTCACAGTTGGCATGGCACATCGGAAGGCGGTGTCTTGTCAGACAGCGTGAGGTGTTTGAACTGAAATAAGAACAAGATGGTAGCAGGAGAGTCAGCGGCGGGACATGGGCGTATCAGGCCAGCCTACAGGCCTGCAAGGCACACAGGGAGAATCGAAATCTTTCCAGCCCGAGTTGAAACAGTCTGAACCCAGAAGGTCTGGCACCGAGCCAAGAGGCTTACATTGTGTGTGAAGTGATGAGCCGAGATATGGAATAGGGGTTGTGGGTCAATGGGCATGTTTTAATGACAGTGTCATAGGACACAGAATCACACCAGTTATAATAAGAATTTGTCCAGTGAATGGACCAAATTATTGAATGCAAAAAAATTTGAATCGTTGAAAAATTTCGGCTCAGTAATCAAAGTAAGTTATCTCGTTTTTGTCACAACTGTAGAATAGTTCCCCCCCCCCCCCCACCCACCCACACACACACACACACGCACACACATGCACTTCCAGACGCACATACTGTAACACAAGAGTGACAGATAGATCACAGATAGACACAGAAACACACACACACACACACACACACACACACACACACACATTCTCTCTCTGTCTGTCTGTCTGTCTGTCTCTCTCTCTCTCTCTCTCTCTCTCTCCTCTCTCTCTCTCAGTCCTCTCCCATCTCCCCCTCTCTCTCTCTCTCTCTCCTTTCCGCCTTCCCCTCCCCAGCTTCCATACAAATATACAAAAAGAACAACAACAAAAAAAGATCCAGCATGGCAACTGACTTGCAGAGTATTGCAGTGTGTGTATGAACACACCGTGTTCTTACCCCTCCTCCCATCCCTTACACCGTATTCTTACACCTTCATCACTGTGTGTGTGTGTGTGTACGTGTGTGTGTGCTGCGTGCGTGGTACGCGTGTGCGCGCATCGAAGGACACCGTCACAGGTGTGTGTCATGGCTCTGGTCATGCGATGATCTAATTCACATAGATTGTCCACTTTTCCGCTTGCCTTTAACAAGTGAATTAAGGGGGAAGGCGGGGATGGGGGTGGGGAGGAGGATAGTGTCGGGGACGCAGAATGGTTGCTTCACGTGGACCAGTTGGGAAGAGAGAGAGGGAGGGGGAGAGAGGCGACGGGCTGTGTGCTCCGGTGTGGGTGGGTGTCAACCAGGTGTAGTAGCGCTGTCGTGTAGTGTGTGTGTGTGCCTTGAGCGAGCAGCTGTGGCCTGTTTCACTGCTGGAGAACTTCCATCGTGTGTGCCCGTGTGTTGGGAGACAGAGCGAGACTGTGGGCACAGGTAAACCAACAACTGTTGTGGGAGAAATTACACTCACAGATGCATGTTAGTAATAAACAAAGGGGGCGGGCGGGGGGGGGGGGGGGGGGGGGGGGAGGTCGAGTCGTGTAGGTTTATGTTCATACCCTGGGCTCATCCAGGCGGAAAAAATATTCAAAGAAACATGAGAAGTGTGTGTGTGTGTGTGTGTACACGAGGGTTAGCGGTTTTTTGTGTTGTTTTTTTCCCCAGCTCGCAGTGATTTGAAGTGGTGGTGTAGATCGTTTCTTCTTCTTTTTTTTTTTCTTTTTTTCTTCGTAACTTCAGTAACTCTGTTAGTATTGAGAGAATCATGTGTTTGTTTCGAGTGGTAGGGAGGGACAGAGAGAGAGAGAGAGAGAGGGGTGAGTGAGCGCTGATTGTTCCAGGTGGGGTAGGTGTTGTGTAGTCATTATCCTTCCTTTAATCACCGTAGTCACAGTTTCATGTCCTCTTCGCTTCACTTGCTCTCCTAACAGCCTCCAGTGGTAAGTGGCGTGCACCGCTGGCTGATGTGTCTCCATGGGGCGTGGAGAGTCTCCCTGAGACACAGGTGGAATCCCTACAGCTGCTGGTGTATCATGTTGCCTCAGGACACAGACGTCATACATGTTGGAACTAAGTTCTGTGTGGGGGGTGGGGGGTGGGGGTATGTGTCGTCGTTGTTTTAGACTGTCACCTTGGCCTGTAAAGTGGAAGACGGAAAACTAGCACCGGAGAAAAAAAAAAAGGAATGTTGCCATCATCTTGGACAGTCAGTACCTGTATGAACACAGGTTCCAGGGGTATAACTTTTTTTCTTGTTTGTTTGGGATGGATCAGTCAGCCTTACCATAAAGGCTTCTTTTTTCTCCCGAAAATGTCTTGGAGGTTCAAACCAACCAACGCACGTACACACACACACACACACAGAGCCTCTGAAGTGACAGC